>CABHPH010120768.1:0-31190 GCA_902168325.1 Peromyscus nudipes
TGCATTGAAGCTATAGTGTGGACCCGAGATTTTTGTTTGTTGTTTGTTTGTTTTCTTCAGGTACTGGAGTTTGGATGTTTGAGGTTCTAGTGAATTCCCAAAACTGACATGGTGATTTAACTGCAAAACTTTTCCAGTAACAAAAGTCACACCCCAAGATAGGAGGGTATGGCATATACAGATCTGAAGAGCCACTGCTGCTGGTGAGGGACTCCTGACTGGCAACTGACCTCAGCAAGTTCAGCATCATGCTGTGGACTTATGTTTGCACATTTAAAACCATAATACTTACATTCTGATTTTGCTTCAAAAACTCCATCCTCTTGATTTCTGACAACCCCCCCCCCCAAAAAAAACAAAATAAAAAAACCATGCAATACAAAAGGGATAATATTAAAAAAAAATCCATCAACTAAATGTGCCATTGAATCAACTCTCCTTCCTGCCAGCTTCTGTCCCTGCCACAGGGATGTACTAACATGGACAGTTTTGCCAATCAACAATTTGGTGTTTATGTAATCCAGTTCTTTGAAAGCATAAAAAGGTCCTGAAAGTGATTGATTCTCCAGGAAACAGAAGTCAAGGTGGACCCTTCAAGCTACAGTTCTTTTCTTCAAAGAACATTAGAAATTTCATTTTGATCCTATTTTTGTGAATAAATGCAGGGATGTATTGGGGAATTGAAGTTGTAGAATCTTTGGTTACTGTGGCCCCAGACAAGCCTTTTATCTATAAAAAGGTCAGAAATGAATTTTTCACTGCTGGGTTAAGATGGCTAGACATTAAGAAAATCAGTTGTTAGGGACAAGGGTAAACTTTCCATCATGTAAATGTGGAAAAACCACCCCAAGAAGTTGCTTTTTAATGCAGACTGCTCGGACACTACAGCAGATCTCTCCAGGACAGCTCATTCTGCCCTCTTACTGTGCTGACTCCTACAGAATTTTGACTTGGTCATCCTAGGACACTCATTGATGATCCTAGCCAGAAGAATTAAAACGGGCAGGGAGGGGGAGATAAAAAACACCATCCCACCCCCTGAAAAAGCAAACAGGTCCATAAGGGAGCAGGAATATGGCCATATAATGTTGCAAGAGACATTTTTCTGTTTGACATCTGTGACATTTTCTCTTCCTTCCTGTTTAATCCCAGTTCATTCTTGTCCTCTAGGCCATGGTTTCTTAAACTGGGTCACACAATTGAATGCGGGGGTGAGGAGGGGAGAGGTCACCAAAAATTGACATCTGCAAAGTATTTCTGAATGTGTCATATCCAAAGTGAATTCCAAATCAACTGTATAATGAGGCCGAGGTTGTGGCAGTGGTCATCTGTGTTCCACTGGGTAAAGTCACAGCACATGGTATATGCACTTTGCATGATGCATGTTATCATACCATAGAGGACTAGTGTTTCAGGCCTGAAGCAATGTTGCTCAAATCAGAGACTATTGATTATGAATTCCAGTTACCTTAATGTCTGCAAAAGGTTTCTGCCCTTACAGAAGCATAATAGGTTACTTATGGAAAGCAGATTTAGTATTTTGCTACCATCACACCCCATTGCATAAGTATCAACTTGTATATCTTTGCATGGTATTATGTAGAATGCTTGACTGTTTTTAAAAATTGCTATTTGATTTGCTTACTTGGATTGCATAAAACAAAAATCAAATAAATTTTGACTTTGAATTTGGACAGAAATTCCAACAAGGCCTTGCACATACTCCTGCCATATTGTATTTCATATTTATGATCAACATTGATGATTATAAAATCAAACTGTAGATGTAACCAACCGTCTTATAAATAAGAAACACAGAACCAATGCAAAGAAGAAAGCCAAGAGGTCAGAGCTAAGAGCTAAAACCTTACCCTTCCTCCTGCAGTGGTCCTACCTCTCCGAAGGAGCCGCTACTTCCTGTGTTAGTCTTTATATAGTCTCTGTTCTGCCTTCTCATTGGTTGTAAACCCAACCACAGGACTGCCTCATCACGGCCTGTTTGTATAGACCTCCAGGTGTTCTATGGTTGGTATTGAGATTAAAGGCATGTGTATCCAATGCTGGCTGTATTCCTGAACATACAGAGACTTACCTAGCTCTGTCTACCAAGTGCTGTGATCACAAGCGTACACCACCACTGCCCTGCTTTCCTATGGCTTGATAATAGCTCTGACCCCCAGGCAACTTTATTTATTAACATACAATTAACATTTTGGTACAAAAGAAAAAATCACCATACCAAACTATCAATCAACTCTGAAAAATATTGAAGATGCTCTGTGTCCTACAACAGCAAATATTCAGGCAAGATTTATTCCTTATGTAGAGATAAACAATCACACACGTCTCATTAGTATGAAAAAATGCTTTCATCTTTATAAATGGTCAATTTTTGTGTGTATAAAGAATTGTTTTAAATAAATTTCTTATGATTTTTTGTCAGTAAATATTTAACTTGCATACCTATTTTAGCTACTCACATCCCCAGGGTTGTAGAAAATCATTTTGAGGAAAATGAGATTGTGAGTAGAAGAAGGTGTGAGAAATCCTGCTGTCAATCCCGTTAACTTGCCCATCACTGTGCCATAGTCTTGGTCTTTCTACTCTGGACCTTTAATCCCCACATCTTTCTCTCATCTCACAGGTCTGGGGGGAGGGGACCTCTGTGTGCTGAAGGCCTTCCTTTGCTTTGGAATATATTCTAAATGTTTTTTCCTCTCCCAATCTCTCATCGAGCCCACCAACTTTTAAGTGTGGGTAAAAGCAATCCCAATGCCCTGTGTTCATTTTCACTCATTTCTATATACCTACCATAACTTACATGATGACCACATATTAGCCAGCAAGTTCTATGAAATGAAAAGGGGTATTACTGCCTTTTCATCATTTCTGGTGTTTTCTTTTTTTTTTTTTCTTCTTACCATGGCCTTTACAAGGCTTGTAACACACTAGTTTTAGCCAGTTTCTTCTTTTTTTTTTCCATCCTAATTTGATCTGGCCCATTAGATTCCAAAGGTGATAGGTGGTTCTTAAGAATGCCCCTGCTCAGTAAATATGAATCATGATGACAGAGTTAGAAGTTCTGTATAAAGAACCATTATATGACATGTGCACAAAGCACAGAAAACAGCAGGAGAGAAAAGTAAAATATATGGTGTAGAAGCACCTCTCCCCTTTCATGCTACCAAAAGCAGCACATCTCACCTGAGTTCTAAGGGAAAAAAATGAATGGAAAGGAGGGTATACACTGTAAAGAGGGTATCTGACTACAAAGGCAATTCCATTCAGTCCAATAGATGTTTGTCCTCCCATGTGGGTGGTGCCCTGTTCATTGATGGGTTTAAAATAATGAATGGGGCTAGAAAGGACACTGAGACATTAAACAAATTGCCATAGGCAGCTTGATGGGGAGGAAGGGGGCAGAGAGGCTTGTGAAGCAGCATTTTGACTGTAGTCTCACACAATAGATAGAAACGCTAACGATGACAATAAAAATATCTGATTTGTGGGGACCAGAGAGGGATCAGGAAGGTGCAGTGTGAGAAGGAGCTGGTCAGCTTCAAACTCTTCTGCAGATACAATTCTCATCAAGAATGAATTACCCTCAACTGGCATAGGAATCATAATTTTATTTCCTTATGTACAGCTTGCAACCCCCATTGCTTTAAAAGTGGAAGAAAAATGAAACAATATTACATGTGGCAGGTTCTGAGAGGAGCTGGGAGGAGATACAGTCTTGTCTTAGAGGAGGAAATTGCAAGCTGAATGGGCTGGGTTGTTTAGGAATCTCATTCAGGTGGTAATTAATTATAGGCATGTGAACATCTTCATTTGTTATGGTTAACCAAGCTTAGGTGATCAATCCTAGTTGACAGCTCTTGTAGAAGGTGGAATTTCCAGTCTGAGATGGAAATTATTCAAATGTTAATCAATCCATACCAGTTCTCAGATGGCATTCTTCCTTCTACCAAGCCCTGGGGTGTGATCAGGAATCTGCATGTTCTATGTACTTTATATAGTGGTGTCAAGAAAACCTATGAATTATTTCATGATAATTTAGCTTACAGTGACTACACACGAAAATTTGCTTCCTTGACTATGCAATAAACAAATAAGTGAATCAATCAATCAATCAAGCTTTCAGTGGTAGTTTGAATGAATAATGGTCCCCAGAGGCTCATGTGTGTGTGAACATTTGTTTTGCAGCTGGTGGTGCTCTTTGGGAAGGCCATGGGACATTGATAAGTCTAGCCTTGCTGGAGGAAGTATGCCACTTGGGGCAGGCTTTCAGGGTTTACAGTTTGGTTCCACTTCCTGCTCTCCCTCCCTCCTTCCTTGTGTGGGGATGAAATGTGTTCCTCCAGTTTCCTGACTGTCAGGTTCCTGTCCTGCTATCACTCACTCCCTGCCAAGACTGACTGCATCCGCTTTGGGACTGTAAGCTGAACTAAGTATTCTTCCCTAAGTTGATTTGCTCATAGTATTCTATCACATCCGCAGAAAAATAACTAATGTGAATTCTATTTTATTTCATTTGTGTGTGTAGTACATGTGTAGATGTGATCTCCATGTAGGAATGTGGGTGTGTGCATGCTCCTGATCACACATAGAGGACAGAAACAACCTTAGGTTTGGGCTCTCATCTTTCACCTTCCTTGAGACATGGTATCTTGTTGTCTGCTTCCTTGTATGACAAGAAACTTCTGGAATTCCTCCTGTTTCTACCTCCCACCTCCCTGTTGTAAGAGCCCTGCTATTACAGACACTGGTGCTGCTTGTCTGTCTTCACCTGGGTTCCAAGGATTTGAACTCAGATCCTCACACTTGAACTGCAAACATTTTATCCACTGACCCATCTCCCCAGCCCTAAATAAAATCAATAAAAATAAATCTTGAAAGGATGTGTTCTTTTCTGGCCTCTCTCTTGTTCATTCAGAAACACTACCTTCTTTGCTCTTCTCCTGAATTTCCTACCTACCTACACACATACATATATCCCTTTCTCTAATCTTTGGATTTTGTATTATTCTGATTTCTGTGACTATAATGAACAAAGCAGAAATTAGGTACCTCATTTTTTTAAAGAGTATTTCAGCTCACAATGCTAGTTGTGCAAGGTTGAGAACCTGCATCTGGTAATGGCTTCCTTTACCAGCAGGGTCCCGACAAAAAGCAGGGAACTCACATGCCCTCGGGTCAGTCTCCCTCTCTCTCTTTCTTCTTGTAAAGACAGTCCAATGTATTCATGAAGCCTCTACCCTGATGCCCAAGTAAAGGACTCACGGGTCAACACACTAGGCTAAGCCCAGGGTCTCAACACCTCACAGCGGGAAACAGCTTCAACACATGCACCAGCAGGGGACACACTGCAACCATGTCCTACCCGTGACAATTATGGCTCTTGGGCAGATCGCCTTTCCTGCACACCCCCCCCACACATCTGCGTGTCTGGTCCTCTCAAGCACTTCTGCCTGCCCCCACCCAGTCCCTGCTTCATTCCATGTCTGTGTCCCTCCCAGCCCCCACTTGTTTCTGCTGATTTTTCCTCTTCTGTAGAGTGTGAAGGTGTGACAGGAGAGGATCATGGCTGGGTGTGTGGGCCCTTTGTCTGCCACAGAGAGAGAGCACTTCACACAACCTCACTTGAGTAAGAATTCACAGCATCCTGGCATTAGCACTTCATTAAAAAATAATTCAGTGCAGAAAGAGTGTTTTCACCACACATTTGATGCACAGTAACCCACAGCTTAGGAAGACACAGGTTTCCAAGCGAGTGTTACTCCATTCTTGGAAGTTCCATTTTCTTTTAATATTTAGACTTTTTTTTTGGAGATTTTTGTATGAGTGTTATATTTGCTTCATTTCCATCCTTCCCTACCCTCAATTTCTCCCATGTCCACTCCTCAAATTCATCATTTCCTCTTCTTTAATCATAGTTACACACACACACACACACACACACACACACACACACACCCTACTGACGCTTTAAAATAAAATTCATCTTGAATTCAAAATTTAGAATGCCCCCTCAGACAGAAAATCTTGGCTTTTAAAAAAAAATCAAATAATTACCCTTTTATTAGAATAGAAGAATTAAGCTAATTTATGCATGAATGCATTAGACCTCCCTGGAGAGCCTGTGAAGGCATTTTACTTCTCAGAGCTCCGAAGGACGGGGTGGGGTCTGCACACTCAAGCTGCCTTGAGGAAACCAGAGAGAATGAAGGTTCTAGAACTTCAGTCTCTCTCTCTTAACCACCATTGCTGCTGCTAACTGCCCGATTCTCATTACCAAGGCCACCTCCCCTCCCCAAACTCAATCTCTCCGTGAGTGGGGAGGAGATGGTTAGGGTCAGGGAGAGGAACTCTCAATCCCTTTCCAAGAAAAAAAAAAAAAAGATAGATTTCCAATCAAGAGAACAGAGCCAAGCCATATAGCTCATCACATTCAATAATCTATTTGTTTGGCTTGAGAAACAGAAATTCTAGTTTATCTTGGTGGGTTTCAGCTTCTGTAGAGAGTGGCAGACAATTTTTTTCCGGCTTGCGGTGGAGCAGGTGTGGTGAAACCAGGCATAGATAAAGTCCAGACCTCCTTCAGGGCTGGCTGGGAGGAACAGGATCTAGACAAACCACAAACCCATGTGCTTGCAGGGAAGCCACACCCCCCTTTCAGGGAGGCAGCAGAGGCTGCCTTGTAATGTGGTTCTGGCGCCCCCTGGTGACCCTTTCCACAATTTCCTGCAACTCAAGGACGCCAGTTCCTGGAGGAGTAAAAGGACCCAAGGAAGTCTTGCCTGAAGATTGATGGAATCTGAGAGATACACGGGTGGGATTAAAGATGTAGTTCAAATGAAAGAAGAAGAAAGAGACGATTCTTTTTTCTTTGTTTACAGGTAGCAGAACAACAGGGATTCCAAGAGGCATTGATATTAAAAAATAACATTCGCAATACAGCCAAGACTATAAATAAACTGATTTCTGATTGGTTGATACGGAGTATTCATTAAAGTATTCTTGTTTGTCATTTTAAATCACACTAACAAAGGTTGACTGCTGTCTTTTAGGGAGGACCTGGTGTCCTTGACTTTATATAGAAGGGAAAGAGAGCCTTGGTTTTTCACTCTGGGTATGTGTGAGGGGTGGGGGTGTGGCAGAGTGGATGTCAGAGGAGGGTACATTGTTTGGGCTAAGGGAATTAGGTCTAGTGGAAAAATCAGAAGAGAATAAAGAAGTGAAAATCTTGATGCTCAAAGGTGAAGAAATGTCAGTTAAAATGGAGGGAATCTTGCATGGTAACTGGTGGACAGTGGATGTCCTCCGTGAGTCTGGCTGAGTGTGTCTGGTCTAGCACTGTCTTGAGGGCACAGTGATGACTCAAGGGTGGGACTTAATGCCTACTGAAGTGGAGTGAGACACTGGACATTTTGAGGGAGAATCTACGCACTTCATTAGAAATGGAAACTCTGTCATTGGCTGGAAGATGGTTAAGCAGTTTGGAGCACTTGCTGTACATGTTTGCTTTGCAGACACTGTGAGGTAAGAGCCAGGTGTGCAGCAGCGCGAGCTCCAGCTTTGGGAACAGAAAGGATGATCAGTGGGACTTGCTGGCTGCCAGCCAAGACACAAGCTTTGTGTGTAACAAGGGACTCTGCCTCAAACAAACAAAGAGGACAGAGAGGAGAACAGCTGATGCGCTCTGCTAGCCTCTGCAGCATGTACACACAAACACATGCTCACACGTGCATTCACATACACGTGCACACACCTGTGAGCGTTCCCACACACCACAATACATTTTTGGAAGCAAGAAAACTATTTTACACAAATCTGAGCCCCTTAAATTGAACTCTAAACCTCTGGGATCTTCAACCGGGAAGCATGTTCGTCAAGTTCACACTGGCCTCTGGGATCTTCAGCTGGGAAGCATGTTCGTCAAGTTCACACTGGCCTCTGGGATCTTCAGCTGGGAAGCATGTTCGTGAAGTTCACACTGGCCTCTGGGATCTTCAGCTGGGAAGCATGTTCGTCAAGTTCACACTGGCTCCTGCATCTGAATGCTCCCTCTGCTCTCGGTTCCCACCTGGGAGATGTTTTGTTATTGAAGGAGTAGGAACTTACAACCTTTGTCAACCGTAAGCCAGACGGACTGAACTCTGACATTTTTCAAATTTGTGCACTTGGGTTGGACAATGCCGTTGTGTCTGGCTTCAGAGTAATAAATAATGAAGTGAGTTAGATAAAAGAAGCCTCTTGTCAGTTAAAGGGACAGTTGCAGGGTACAACACAGGCGACTTAGGAGCTTCAATGGAGTGAGAGCCTGTCAGTTATTAGAACAAATCCATTGGTCAGATTCAAAATTTTCAAAGAGCCAACTCTGAGGATTAGGTAGAAAAACCTTTGTCATTTTAGAATTTGTTGACAATAAAAATTGTGATTTTAAAATAATCTGTGAAAAAGTTAAGATATAGAAATGTTAAGTTCATTTACTATTTCCTATGTGCAAGCTACTGTCATCATGCCCCTGAACTTGTTTAAAAAAATACAAATATCGCCCCCCCCCAAAACATTCTAGATGTCTTGAATCAGCAGCAGATATTCCGAGGAGACTGTGTGAATTGATAGCTTGAGAAAAGTCTAGAATTTCTTTTCAAACTCCTGATTCAGTTGGTTTCTCGTTATCTTCATAGGTGGAGAGAGGCTGTTTGGAGAGCCCGAGTGGTCCAGAGTGTTGGAGTAAGGATTTGACTTTTTGGATTCCAGCCTGAGTTTGCTGAGGGTGATTCTGAAACACCAGCTATGACTCACTGTCCAGCAAGAAAGGATGGTTTTCTCATCGGAAGACTAAAATGCGCAAAATCTTTGTTTCAAAGTTGCCATCTATACTGGACCAGTGGAATTCTAAGTGTTTCAGGATTGGGCCACACTGATTGGAAGGCCAAGGGATGTGCACATAGCCTGGATGGCTCACATGGAACTCTCTTAGGCTCCCACACTGTTCCCCTCACTTATTAAATCAATGCAAGCCTGTCCCGACAAGCAGAGAAGGTGGGCTGCATCTTTCTCATCTGCAGAACACTTTAACTGATCCTCAGAAGACAGGGCCAGGGGCAATTCTTCACCCAGAGAATGTTTGTGATGCCATCCTGCAACCCAACGTTGAATGCCTGTGTGGTGTGGTTTCTTAGGAATAGTGCTGGCTGACAAGAGCTTGGCTTTTCAGATAGTACGTGAGTTAGTTCTGCTTGGATTTTTATCACTGCCAAACCTACGAGGAATTAGCGTATCTTTCCAAGATCAGAGTCAAACAATGTTCGAATGAGGATGTACATGAATACAACAAGCAACGCAGCGTGGTTTTCCTGAAAGGTGACACATTTCTGTGGCCCTGTTTCACATTCCCCAAGTTGATGGATGCAGTCTTGTACACTCTCAGGGTTCAGATGAAAACGGCCTCTAAAATGGATTACTCTGTATTTGAAAGCAATTTCTCATTTTTGCTGTAGTTCAATAGAGATTGCCTTTGGAGATTTGGGAAATGAATAGTGACCAGGGAGCAGGAAACTGAACAAATGGAGGAGTAGATTCTTAAATAGTAAGGACTTATTCGGGAAACAACCTGAAGTATTGGTGGAAGTATTAAGGCCACTCCACGTAGTTAAAAGAAAGGTTTATTTTGTGGGGTAACTTACAAGTAAAGGGATAGGTTACAGGGTCTAGGAAAGGTGTAGTGCGGTCCAGCGGTGTTCTCTGGAGAACTCTGCTCGGTCTACCTCTAGTGTCCAGGGTCCAGGAACCAAGAGAGCTGGTGCATCTGGATCTCAGGTCTTCAGGGCCCTCTCTTGGCCCTGTCTTGTAGGCGTGACAGTTACCAGAAGCCTCAATGGGGGTGGCACTTCCAGGTCAAAGCTGGAACAGCTACCCACTACACTGAAGCATTCACATTAGTAGAATAAAATCAAGGGGATGGACACAAATATATTTTCTGATATCCCCCAACAACATAAACTGGCCTAACTTGATTGGCTGGGAAGAGACAATACTTTTTATTTATGTGTGTATTTGCATATGTATACATGCATATCTATGATCACTACACATAAAGCATATAAACAATACATCTTAATTTTACCAGTGGTAGAGGCTTTTCCTTGGTCATTTAGGCATTTGGTTATGTGGCTTTGACTCATTCACTTTTCCAAAATTACCATGATTGGGACTACAATAAATTTGAAGGCAGGGAATGGGTGGGAGCCTCGGATCACCCTTGTCATACAGTGTCCTCCTGCTACATCCTGGATTCTTGGCTTTTCAGTAAGTAGAAGATAGGCAGGGATGCAGAATGGGAACGGGGTTGATCTTCAGAGGAGGGAGATGCAGCCCAGATCCTCTACTGGTTGGGCAGTGTCTTGCACGGACTGACCCAGACGCTCTCATGTTCTCCCATTGCCAATTCCTCACTGTGGTCCAGCACGGCTGGATCTGGAAGACAGGTTAGGCTTTGGCCCCAGAGAAAGTATTTGAACACAGCTGTGCCATTGCTCTGTAAGTTGTGAATCAGACTTGATGGACAGCTCTTGATCTCTTTGAATGGGCTTCTTCCTCTAGCTATAAGGTGGAGGTGAGAGGGATGACGTCACATGATGGTGAACAGGGTTAGACATAATGCAGGTAACACGATAGCCCATGCCGGGCGGCTGGGATAGACTTCTGTGTCTCCCTCCCTTCTTCTCCTCTTCCTCTCGCTTTTCTCCCTCTCCCCTGCTCCAAGCCTTGTTCCAGAAGGTCAGCATATTGAGACTTGATGCTGCTGCTCCTGCTGCTGTAGCCTGGTGCCCTCGGAAAGAACAGGCCTGTTTTCTCAAGGATTAGGCTCTTCCTTTCTTCTTACTGGGGGGTCACAGATGGCGACTCATGCAGGAAAGAAACGGATGTGAAAACAGAAGGTGTGGCCGGGCGGTGGTGGCGCACACCTTTAATCCCAGCATTTGGGAGGCAGAGGCAGGCGGATCTCTGTGAGTTCAAAGCCAGCCTGGGCTACAGAGTGAGTTCCAGGAAAGGCGCAAAGCTGCACAGAGAAACCCTGTCTCGGAAAAAAGAATATAGGCAGTCTCAAAAATGCAAGCTCTAGGTTACAGAAGGCCTGGTACACACCAAGGACCCTTAGAATTTGTCAAGCAGAAAGGCCTCTACTACCTTACAGTCTCCACTGGAGCTTGTGAATCTGGAGGTTGGTTTACAGCACATTTCTGTTTTGTTTTAGTTTGTTAAAGGTATTTTCTCTACTCATCTGGCTAGGTATAGTTATCTTCTTTTGCCCTGGACGTTGGCAATCTCTTCCCCATCCGCCTGAAATGAAATTGCTCTTACTGCTTGTTACTTTTAGCCTTAATTTCTCATGGTCAAAACTCTGGCTGAACTTCCTGCCTGGCCGTCTCCCTCTCTAGCCTCCTGCTTTCCCTGGGCTGCCATTTTTGACGAATATTAGCATCTCCCGTTGACTGGTGGCCATCTTTAATGTTTTTCCTTAGTAGCAGGAGGCTGATGAAGTTCAGGCTTCGGATGAACAGTGGGATACAAAAGACAGGATGATGGCTCCAGTCCTAATATTCATGCTTAGCCCAATCTTTCTGTCATCCCAGCTCTCTCAAGGAAGAATGAGCTAAGCTTGCTGAATAATGAGGTATACAGTTTCACCTGTGTTTTTCTTTTCTTATAAAAGGTTGTGGAGGAAAGTGGGCACTGTACAGAATATTAGAGTCTACATCCTGGGAGCTAATACTGTAAGACTTAACGATATAAGCTGCCTTCTGTAAGAAAAAAGGAGTTGAAAGAAACATGTTTTATTGATAAAAGTACTTTATCTTCTAACTACATACAAGGTTGGTTCCATTTAAGACATTAGAAAAGTGAGTACTATAGAGTGTATGTGACCTAGAGTTCCATAATTTGTAAGGAACATATTTATTTTAGTTATGAGATTCATATTCTATGTTTTTTAAAACTGTGTCTGTCCATTGAGATACAATATTAATATTTGACATGGCTTAAGAGACCTTATGTGACCTTATCTGTCATCATGCATTGCTACCAAAAATGTTTACTTAAAACTTCTCAAGTACCAGAGGATGCCACTCCTTGCCAGGTGTTTGGGTACGCTGTTTCCTCTGCCTCAGTTCACTCCCCTTTAACTTCTTGGGAATGAATTCCACTTCCAGCCAGGATGCAGCTAGGGCTGTCCCGCTCTTGAAATCATTCCTCTTCTCCATGCCTGTGAGGTGAGTTTTCCTAGTCCGATTTCCTGCAAACTTTCCAGTACTCTTAGAGCTAAGACTTGACCATTTCACTGTGTGTCCCTGGTGCTTCAGCCCGTGATGATGGTGGTCAATGGTCCCCGTTTTTCCTTACCCACAGGAATGTATAGATTTATTCTAGGCTTCCACTATACACAATGTATCACAAACACTGTGGCTTAAAGTAGGGAATATATACAGTTTTGAAGGGCTGGTTGAGGATTTTAATGTACACTTTTGCTGATACTTGAGAACACACTATAGTGAACAAATTGGTCCACCAGTCTTCACTTATTAAATAGGAAAGCAGCAAAACAAAACAAAATTTTTAGTATCTTCAAACTAACTCAGTTGTTATAATCATTAGAAATATGTATATATATATTTCTATGTATATATGGGTATACACACACACACACACACACAGTCCATAGCTAAGTGAGAAGCAAAACATAAGTTACCTTGAAATACCCACATTGTACCAGTTGGCAAAAGTCTTAGAATCTATTCCAACTTCAGTCATACAAATAATCCGACCAAGGAGGAAATAGTTTTTTTTCCACCTGAATTTCTATAGTCCTTGACAAGGGTCAAAAACTAGACATTTTTTTGTGGACATTTAGACGGAATTGATGATTTAAAAAAGAAAAGCAGAAGACCAGAGTAAGAGAGAGTGGGTGATCTGTTTAAATAGATCCATTTTATTCAAAGGTAACATCTCTATTTCTGATAAAAACCCACATATGGGGTGAGTGTGCATGGATGGGAGCCTATGTGCACGTGAGCACACTCCTGTGTATATTGTGAGCATACTCCTCCTGTGTATATTTTGAACTACATTCCTAGAAAATTGATGTGTTTGGCAAAATAAGGTCTTCAGAAAGCAGACACCAGCCTGTGGCAGATGTCTTGCCTCAGGACAAAGAGCAAAGAGCAATTCCAGATGCTATCCTGGGGAGACTGTGCTATTTTTTTTCATAATTATAGACTGTAGGGTCAACATTCTTTTGAATATTCTGACCAAACCGGCTCCTTTAATAAGACATCCAGAGATAGTTCTGATAACATAAAATAAAATAACTTGGATGTACCCACACAGAGCAGAATGAAAACTCTGAATCTGGGGAACTGACTTGCCACTGACATTGCATTAAGCAAAGGATGACAAAGCAAAATTCATGAGGAATGTATGTCGGTACGAACTCCTGTGTACTTTCTGGAAAGAATTGGAAAGAAGAGAAATGAACCTAAACCCTTCTTTATGAGGGCTTCTAAATCCCCGGCCATCAAGGCAAAAAGGACACTGGGTCTGAGTTGGCCAAAGAGGTACAAGAATGGTGTTTGAGTCTTGAAGACTTCCTTGCCAAAATGACGACTGTTTTCTGTTAATCCAGATAATCTGAGATTGTTTTTGAATGGCTTTTTAACACCAGGCTTGTCTGTTTTTCTGAACGTGTACACGGCACAGGGAAACATGAATTCCCAAGAGTGGAAGTTTGGCTGGATTCTATTATTATATTGCTGGCTGCTGTCACCATATTCTGGATTGGAGACAAAAAAAAAAGTCAAAGGTTTTCCCTAATCTTAGGAGCCTGAGATTCAGACACTGGCATATTAATAATAAATAAAGGTAAGAAACTGTATTTGTATATTAGTCTACACATCTTAAAACACATTGTTTATTTAGTTATTCCCACCTTCTTTGATAACAAATTTAAAATTGATGATACTGACCAAGGATTTGAGACACTTCCGAGTTAGAAAATTCTAAGTATTTGTTATCTTGCCCTGTGCTGTGGTTTCTGACACATTTTGAGATAGTAGCTGGTGCCTAGACCAAGATCCCCTAGTGTCCATCACCTTCTCAAGTGCGGGACCACCCATGAACGTCTGACCTCTGTGACCCCAGCAAAGCCATTGAGACACTGTGGCTGCTCTCTGAAATCTGGAGACAGCCCTGCCATAAAAGAGGGTGCGTGTGATGCACAGTAAACGAGTGAAGAACACATACAGCAAGGAAAGTGTCAGGGCCGAGGACAGCAACAGGCAACCAGGACAGTGATGGAGCAAGGGTCCCCAGTGGGAGTGTGTGTTTACTGGCATGCGTGTGTCCACTGTACATAGGGATCGTCTCACTGTGTCATGTCATGGACTTGACCACACGAACCCCATGTTCTGCTTTCGACTTCCTTCCCTCCACCCTGCTTCTCATCCTAATAGTTTCAGTATTCCCACTCCGTGTCCTCTGTGTGTGTGTGTGTGTGTGTGTATGTGTTTGTGTATGTGTGTGTGTGTATGTGTGTGTGTGTGTGTATGTGTGTGTGTATGTGTGTGTGTATGTGTGTGTGTGTATGTGTGTGTGTGTATGTGTGTGTATCTGTGTGTGTGTGTATGTGTTTGTGTATGTGTGTGTGTGTATGTGTATGTGTGTGTATGTGTGTGTGTGTATATGTGTGTGTGTGTATGTGCATGCGCACTCTTATTTGTTGAGCTGAAGATCAAAAAGGACACAAAATAAAAAAGAGGCAGGAAGGTGAAGATGTGTCAATTGAAACATTAATCACTAACAAATACCAATTTGTGAAAGAAATGGTTTGGCATATAATATACAGTCAAATCCAAGGTAGAAACTAAAAGAGGGTGGTTTACAGATCCTGTGATTGTATCGGAAAGGATCATCCTTAGAAATCTCCAAATTAAAAGATACCAAGTCAAAGTTGCCAGAGCCATTAGCCACAGTAAAATGATCTGAGGGAAACTATGCCCAGGGTAAACTGAGTCACATTGGAAAATCAATGAAAGATTTATAAGAAAAGTTTTAGAGACTGCCATAGGCAGAAGAAGATAGTTTACAAGACAAAAAAGCAATAAGCAGATCAGCTAACTAGCATTTGGGATTTAGTGAACTGGGACAACTGAATTGAATATTTAAAGTGCTGAGTAGGCAAAGAAAAACAAAAAACAAACAACCTTTCAGCTTCAGATTTATCTGGCAAAAGCATTATCCATGAAAACATAAAGTAACAATAAGAGCAAAAAGTGCTAAATGTAGCCCACCTTCTGTAAAGAAGTACTATAAGAAAAATATTTCAGATTTGTGTATTCATGCTCGTATCTATCCATCCATCCATATGTATATAGATCACGCATAGCTCATATCCAAACCATATAAATCTTTCAACAGGACATCAACACAAAGGAAAAGAAACCAATATTCCTGAGCTTTGAGTTGCTACTTCAGCAGTGACAGACTGAGTGACTGATAGGTCATTTGACTTTGAACAACATCAATATTCATGGAGAAAATTAAAATTAAAGCGAGGCATTTCATACTCACAAAAAAAGACTTAAATTATGAAGACAACGTGTGTTGGTGTTGATTGCCTGACTTAGTTTTTTGAAGTTTGACTGGGTGGAGACTTTCAGGTCTTACTACCTCAACTTGTAGCCTACTTCTAGGTATGCTTCTGCTTTCTTTATTGACACTAGTTGGACATTTACACCATGCTAGACCTGGACCACACAAAGGACTTCCCACACCTATCATGTGCCAACTCCACCAACAGAAGTCATGGAACCCCAGCCAGACACCACTTCCTGCTTTCTCCTGCTATTTTTGGAAATAGTTGGGAATCAACAAGGCTGTGTCCCCAGGAAAGGTCATTCTGTGAGTGGTAAATCTTTCTCGCACTCTTTCTGTGGTGAGACTGATATCATCAGGCTTGACAACTGAACCAAATTGTGGTTGGAAGGGGATGGTTTCATCCCACATCTTTGGTTTGATGGCAGCACAAACATTACAAAATGTAGTACATGTAACAGTGGAATGTTTCTGCAGTCCTGTTGGAAGTGTGACATAGTCTGGCACATGGGGAAGATTTGGCATTTTTAGCTAAGCCATCGATGCACCCCCTTCTAGCATTTTTCTCAACATAGTTTCTCAGGAGAAATAAAAGTAGGTATGCAAAATGATTTATTCAGGAAGATTATGAAAACTTTTATTGGTGCTCCAAACTGGAATCCACCCAATATCCTTCAACAGTATAACAGACAGACAAATTTTGGTATATTCATGAACTGAGTAGTAATACAGAAAAAAATATGCTCAGCTACATGGTTGGCTCTCAAAATCTGTATACATCCCAAGAAACCAGCCACATCCACAGATGTAGTGGAAAATCCCATTTATTTTAACACCAAACCCCCAAAGTGGCTTCCTCTCTTTGGAGGCAGGCAGCTATAACTGTCTAGAAAAGGGTCCAAGGGAATTTTAAACATGCTAGAAAAATATGAATACTGTTTCCTTTGAGGCCTACACAAGTGTTATGAAATTTTAAAAACTTATCTGTTTGAGCACACGTGTAGCCTGGTACACATCCAAACTTTGTATGTACTGAGAAAATTGATATATTAAGTTTGCTAGCAGGTACCTCTTACACTGGGCATATGCTTGCTTCAAAATCATCTTATTACAAAGGGTATCAACGTTGTGGGGTAGGCATTTATAACTCTGTTTTGCGTATGAAGAAGCTAGGCTTTGAATGCATGAGGAGGAAGAAGAGAAGGAGGAGGAGGAAGAAGAAAGAACCATGCTTCCATTAACATATTTTAACATAAGTTTAGGTCTTTAAAGTCTTTGTGTAGGCATTTAGCAGACTTCTTCCCCATGTGCCCACTTACTCTTTCTCTTGCTCAATCACATGTCCCCCTGTGTGACTAGCTTTATATAAACTTGACATAAACCAGAATCATTTGGGAAGACGGAACTTCCCTCACTTGATGAAATGCCCCCATCACATTGGCCTGTGGGCAAAGCCTGAGGAGCATTTTTTATTATTTGGTGATTGATGTGGGCAGTGTCACCCCTAGGCTGGTGGTCCTAGGATCTATAAGAAAGCAGGTTGAACATACCATGAGGAGCAAGCCAGTAAGCAGCTCTCCCCCATGGCCTCTGCATCAGCTCCTGCCTCCAGGGTCCTGTTCTGCTTTAGCTCTTGCCCCGACTTTCCTCAGCCATGGAGTGTGGCCTGAGGAGCGTAAGATGAAATGATCTTTGTCCTCCTCAAAGTTGCTTTTGGTCATGGTGTTTTAGCCCAGCAATGGTCATCTTAACTAACATGCCCCCATGTGTTTTGCTAGGCAATTACACTTCTCCTTCCCTAGTCTATACATGCAGATGACTTGATGTGAGCATCTAAAAGCTAGGAACTACAAACAAGAGAAAACAGATGGCATTTGCCTTTCCAGGACTGATTAGTTTACTTAATGTGATTGTCTTCAGTTGTGTCCATGGTCCTGCAGACTACATGGCTTCATTATTTGCTGGGGCTGAATACAATACTACTCATCTATATTCACCCTATTCTCCTTTCCCATCCCTCTGTTGTTGGATGTCTAGGTGGGCTCCATAATTTAGCTGCAGTGATTCTGTGTCGCAGTAAGCATTGATTTGCAAGCATTTCTGCGGCATACTGATTTGTGGCTAGTATAGATGGGTCATATATATAGTAATTCTGTTTTCAGTTTGATCAAGAGGGCTCAACACTGACTTTCATAATGGCTGGATTAGTGCACATCCCCACCTCTAGGCTCCCTTTCTGGTCACATCCTCACCAGCATTTGTTGTTTCATTCTTTTAAATAGAAAAAAAGAAGAAGGTGCAATACACTTAACTTGCTAAGCATCATATTTTACCCTATTATATTTCAGCATGCTCAGAACACTTATATTAACTTAGAGTTGAGTACAATCATCTAAAACATATCTGTAGAGTATTGAGCTTCATGTAACTTACTGAATATCATAAGTGGCAAATGGAATTGTTTGAAAACAGGAAACACAGATGGTCACTGTGTGGACATGATGGGATACAAAATCTCCAAACATGATAATCTGTAAAACACCAGACAGGCAGCACACTGTGGAATCCTGGCTGCCCACTCTCAGAATCATTCATCCTATGGCACTCACTGCTGCTGCTTATATCATTAGAGGATACTGTACTGTGGACTACTAGTTTGAGATATTATCAAACATTGAAATTCCAAGATTTGTACAGAATACCACTTCTGCACTACTATAAAACTGAAAATCAGGTCAAACCGTTGTACGTTTGGGAAACAGATACCTACTTACTTTTACCGATGTGCTTTATATTTTAAAATTACTGATGATCACTCTTTCATTTTAAGTTTAAGAATTTCCTTTTATATTTCTCTTTTAATAGCTGCTGTTTGGGGAGAATCTCAATATAGTTTTGATTTTTGCTTCTCTGATGGCTAGTGAGATTGAAATTTTTTTTTCTAATTACATTGGCTCAATTTTTGAAGTGACAGAATGGCTTAGTTCAACAGATAATTCCACCCTATAGACTTGCAATCTTAAGGGGGCTCTCCACTGTGTAGAATACACCATGCAGTAGTTTTGGGATGTATCTGGAGTTTGCATGGCCTTGACATTGAATGAGTAAGGGCCTCAGTTTTGTACACAAAAGCTTGAATGGCATGGCTGTTGTCAATAAAATTGACATGTCCTGTGATGTATGATTTTTAGATAAGTACTTTCTGGAAGTTTTTCTTCTTGCTATCCAGGAACCGTAGGCAAGGAACAGCTAATAGGGCCTTCAAGAGTTTGAGCTAATGATGTGTACACAAGTTCCTCACTGTTAACAACACCGGCAGTACTCAGCATTGAGGCCACATGACAGAGCACTTCTCTTCTGCTATGACACACTGATAAAGTAAGTTATATTATACAATCATGGCAAAGAGAATAGATAGCTTTTAGCTGCCCAATTTCCTTTCAGTGACCTGATTACAATGAATCAGGGAGACAGGACACAGCTGCCCTTGTCATTTACTGCTAAGTTATTGCAAGTAATCATTACTGATTACAAGGAAAATGTAAAGGACAAGGAGCAGTATCTAACAGCATCCCCTTTATGCCGCATTTGTTTGGAAGATTTATCTCTTTGTACCTTTCAATATTTGTATCTATTTTCTCTCAGCTTGATAGCTGTCCCCTGATGTCTTTGCTCATCCCTGGGGGGATATAGTAATGATGGCAGGCATGCTCTTTAAGTCAAATCTGTAAATAATGTTGATATGAAACAAAATTGTTCCATAAGGTAACTCATTCTATTTATAGAATAGTTATGTTAGCTAATTAAAAAATAAATCATTGCATGGAATTTTCAGTAAAAGACTTGTTGCTCTCACCCCTAGTGTCTCTCAAATCTTAATATGCCATGAGGTTGATAATTCAAGGGCATGTATAACACCTACACTGGACCCAGAAGCCTCCCATACCCCCAGCTTTATGGGACAACTTCATAGAAGCATAGAATTCTAGAAACTAGAAATGGGAAGATATTTAGTGTTTAAATAAGCCATAGGTTAACACATTCCTTTTCTTTTATAGAAGAAACAAAGGTAAAACCATATCTGTTGTAATACAAAAGCATCCATAGACGACATGTAAATGAGAGGGACTGGGTGTGTGACAATAAAAATTCATTCACGAAAACAGGTGATAGTTACTACCATAGAGTATAATTCGATGATCCTGAGCTAGTAGACTGGCAATAGGATCTGAAATGTAGTTTGGCTTTTATGACTCTGGGAAATATATTTTTATTATCAGAAAATGATAGTGAAGTCTGTAAATTGTGAAAAAGTATCATAGCTTGTCTAAATAAAGGTCCGAAGAGCCAAAGGAGTGTTTTAACATTAGGACGTAACTCCCCTGAGAATTACAACTAATTCCCGACAGAGCCAGGAGGACATGCAGAAATAACTGTGAACAATAATTAAATGCTAAAAGATTTTATGATTAGACATAAACCCTGTATAGTACTGTAAATATACTAATATTGGTCCACTACCTTATAAAACAGCATTGTTTTATGTATTCTTTTTCTTCATATCTAGTGTAGCTACGTTAAGAAGAAGGGGGTAAAATAATCAATTGTCCAGTGTCTTAGTTAGGCTTATTATTGCTGTAATGGAACACCACCACAAAAAGCAACTTGGATAGAAAAGGGTTGTTCATCATGGAAGGAAGTTAGGATAGGAACTTACACAGGAGAAGCTGGAGGCAGAAACTGGTGCAGAAGCCATGGAGGAATGCTGGTCACTGGCTGGATCCTCCTGGCTTGCTCAGCCTGCTTTCTTACAGAACCCATAACTACCAATCCAGGGGTGGGCCTTCTCCCGTCTATCACTGATTAAGAAAATCCCTTACAGCTGGATCTTACGGAGGTGTTTTCTCAGCTGAGAATTCCTCCTCTAAGATGACTCTAGCTTGTATCAAGTTGACATAAATCTAGGCAGCACAACTTGTCAGGTTGATGCACAAACACATCACTGTTAATAAGCCACAGCTTTCATTTCTTGGTCATCCCCAAGATCACACAACATCTATTTTTAAAAAAGTTTAAAGTCTTTCAAGTGTGGGCTACAGTAAAATCAGAATAAATTAACTGTTTTCTTACTTCAAGAGGGAAGAACCAGGGCACAGTCACAGGCAAATCAAAGCAAAACCAAACTCCACTGTAAATAATTCCATGTCCAATATCTGAAATCCACTCACAATCTTCTGAGCTTCTCCAAAAGGGCTTGGGTCACTTCTCTGGCTCCACCCTCTGCTATGCACACAGCTTGCATTCTAAGCTCCGCTCCACACCTACTGCTGTTCTTGGAGGTCATCTTATGGTACTGGCATCTCCAAAATGCTGGGGTCTGCAATTTTACCAATAGCCTCCCCTGGGCTCTCTTCAGGGACTCTAACCTGCCACACTGTACCAAGCCTCAGCTGCTCTCCATGACCCCTTCATGCTTTCAAAACCAGCACCACCTGGGTAACTCTTACAGTACCAAGTTCTACAGCTGGCACGAGGTACAACCTTGGCCACCTTTGAAACACAACTTCTGTGTGCTGATTCTCAGGAAACACTTCCCAGAAGATTTCACCTTAATGATGCTGGCATCTTTATAACCAAAGCTAATTTCTCAGCTCCAGTTAATGTATCAGTTGTCCCAGTAAAACAAAGGGTTCACTTTAGTGATGCTCTAATCTTGTTAATCACAGCCGATCTTCAGCACCACTTAACCAGAACCATGGATTCCTTTTTTCTTTCTTTCTTTATTCTTCTCTTATGTATTACATCCCAACTACATTTCCTCTCCCTCCACTCCTTCCAGTGCCCCTACTTTACTTTCCCTCTCCCGTATATCTACTCCTCTGCTGTTTCCCTTCAGAAAAGAGCAGGCATCCCAGGGATATCAATCCAACATGGCATAACAAGTTACAATAAAACTAGACACAAAAATCAAGGCTGGAGGAGGCCACCCAGTAGGAGGAAAAGGGTCACAGGAGCAGACAAAAGAGTCAAAGACAACACCCCCTCCACTGTGTCTTTGACTTGTCTTCCACTTGGAGTCCCACAAGCACACCAAGCTACACAACAGTAAGGTATACCCAGAGGACCTAGCTCAGACAGAGGCTCCGTGATGGCCATTTCAGTCTTTGTGAGTCCCCTATGAGCCCTGCTTAGTTGGCTCTGTGGGCCGTGTTCTCGAGAACCAGAGATTTGTAACTCAAAATCGTAAATGGCCCTGACAGAGTTGTTAAGAGACTCTCAAACTTCCCTCTGTCGCTTCACAAGCCAGGTCCCCATCACCCTCACTGCTCTAACAGAACATCCCACCAAGTATTGAACACTCCACGGCCTTTCTAGGCCAAACTTCCAAACTCCTTCCAGAAGCCTCCCCCAAACACCTGGTCAGGTCTGTCACAGCAATACCTACCTTGTTATCCTGGTGCCAATTGCTGTTTTAGGATTACCTTTGCTGTGTGTGATGAAGCAACATGACCAAAACAACTTAGTAGAGAAAGGGTACATTTGGTTTGCACTTACTGTCCATCACTGAAGGCCATCAGGACTGGACGTCAAGCAGGGTAGGTACTTGGAGACACGTGCTGACGCAGAGACCATGGAGAAGTGCTGGTTACTGGCTTGCTCCTCCTAGCTTGCTCAGTCGGCTTTCTTACCGAATCCAAGACCCAGCCTGGGGTTAGCCCAAGGCCCTCCCACAGTAGGCTGGGCCCTCTCGCATCAATCACTAATTAAGAAAATGCTCTACAGGCTTGCCCATAACCCGACATTGTGAAGGGATTTTCTCCAATGACTCTTCCTCCTCTCAGATGACTATAGCTTGTGATAAGTTAACATAAAGCTACTAGCACAGTCAATCAGAACTTCCTCTTCCAACAGAGCAGTTTAAAGTGATAGATTATAACAAGAAATGATTTTGTGTGTGTGTATCCATAGTTGGGAATGTCAGAATTTTACTTAGAACAGGAAACACTAGATTACATCATATCAAGGTGTCCAACTGGGTGTTACAGAGACATATTTGATCCAATATATGTGAACAGTAATTTGCATTTCCTTAAGTATTTTCTTTCCATGAGATCCATTTTCCTTCTATGGTTCTATCTATCTGAAATAAAGATATTTATTGAACAAATATATAAAAAGAGCATACCAACTGGTTATCCAACAACAAATGGTGAGCTCTGAAAACATAATCATACAATCAATATTATACAGAGTGAGCAGGTTGTATTTATGCATGTAGGTATATATATATATGTATATATCTATGCATACCTAAATATGTATACCTACATGCATAAAGAAATAATAGGTCATGGCTTTGAAAGAGAGCAAAGTGTTGTATATAGGATGATTTGGAGAGAAAAAAGGGAAGGGAAAATGATATAATCTGAAAAAATATTTATAAAAAGGGACAGGCATTACTGTTAAAATACTTCTTGCACCATTTTTTCACTCTAAAAGGGGGTTACTCTTGGTTACACTATGAAAGTGTTTTGCCAATCACAAAGATAAAATTTTTTTTCTCCTTATAAAAGTACACAGAAGAATTTGAGTGACCTAAGGCAAGAGAAATCCCTGTGAATCATTTCATTCTCCCCATGTCTGCCCTGTGCACATTTCCCTCCACTTTCTCAACAGAGCACTGACCTTGAAAATGAGAGTTCTCTGATGGAGATCACTAATGGTGTGTGCTATCGCTTCTCTGTATCCCCCTACCCTGGAAGTTCATGAGTTGGGAGCCTGTTCTCCTGATTCATCTATTAATGATACCCTGAGGAGTAATTGAAGAGAAGATGAGGTCATGAAATTGGAGCCCCCAGGATGGCATTAGTGGACTTTGAAGGAGAGAAAGTAGAGCCTGAGCTGGAATCCTCCCTTTGTCTTACCATGTGATTGCCTCGGCTTTGTTAGCATGTAGTCAGACCAGCTTTAGCAGACTGTGGCAGCATGCTCAAGGGCTTCCCTGTCTTCCTATCCAGAAGACTGCATAATCTTCCACTCTTCCTTTATGAACAAATCAGATGCAACTCTTTGTTATGGGAACAAGAAACAGATGAAGTCAGACAGCTTGCCTGAGAGACTAGGCTAGTGTGGAAGACATTTTCAGAGATGGCTTAAGAATTCTATACTATTTATATGTTGTTTTGCATTGCAAAACAAAGAATGCGTCAGAAGGGATGTTGTCTGGCTTCTAGGCCTACATTTTAAGAGGCCTTCTAACCTCCATTGGCACTCGCCCGGTTGGAGCCTGTGCTGTTACCAAAGTCATACTCCATTGCTAGAGACATTGGATGGAATGAGGATTGCAGTTGATCAGTTTATCACAGTTGAACTACCATATGATTACGGCATAGTTTAATCTGGCCATCTAGTAAATGTTAAAAACAGTAGTCATTTTTTTTCTAGTGTTCCTTCTGTGCCATAAGTATGAACAGTAACCCCTACCAAACCTCGTAATATACACCAACACACAGGACAAAAAAACTAGTTTTTACATTTCAAGATCAAAGTTACATTGGTATGCGTAAGAACATGCTAACAGGTGTTTGTAACATCACAATCTAACTCAAAGGAATGTCACTTAGCCTTTCTACAAATATGTTAGTGAATCTGTATTGATTATTGAATGCAAATTCTAGCCCATGAGCAGAGTTTGTTGTTCAAAACTTTCCTACATGAAGCTTAATTGTTGAGGGAGAATATTTTTCTAAATTCATTATAGCATAAATTGATAGTTTTAGACGTGAGATTCCCACACTTTCACTTTTGTATTGATGATTATTGATAATTATGGATAGGCCGTCTTCCCGATTTTCTCACAATAAAGCTTTGATCATTCTCCCCTGTTTTTGCCTAGACGTTTCCAGGCTAGCTGCTTGATCTGCAAGGCAGTGGCTTTGCCACCACATCCTCCCATCTCCACGCTAGTTCGGTTTCTCATTCAGGATCTGAGCTCATTTTCCCATCCTCAGAGTCTTTCTCCTCTTCACAGGAAGGTTTGCTTATTGAGATCAGCAGGTCTTTCTTCTTTCTGCAAACTCCTACAGTGAGACTATTTGAAGGAGGAGAAGGATGAAAGAAAGGAGGATCCAAAAAGCCATCTGCAGATTGGCTTCAGGACTTTCTGTTTGCTTTTACTTTGAGTTCAGCTGGCTGAAAGCGGAGTTCAGCCAAGCATGGCTGTGACTGTGATAAGGGGCATCACAGGATGCTTTCCTTTCTTTGCTGACCTCACTGGATGCCATTGCAGCGGGACTGATAACCCGCTTCCTGCCTTCCCCGAGGAGACGATCTGAGAGAGTATTTTGAATACAGTTTAAAAAAAAAAAAACTATAGTCAAGAATGCTGATTTATTTTTCAGCAGGACTTTGTTCCTTTCTACTTAGTCAGGATTCCTCAGAAAAACAATTTTGTACTACCAGGCCTGTCTGATTTAAATGTCACATAGCAATATAGGAGCAAATCTTGGAGGTTGTGTAAACATGATTAAATATTTTAGAATAAAAGATAATAGTTTTCTACAAAGAAAAGAATTTTAGATCAATTCTGAACATCTATCATCATGTATAATAATTTTTTCTTGCAATTCAAGGGAGGTGGACCAATCATAGTGGATAGTTAGATAAAGCAGTATAAACTTGAGAGAGTAGACACATGTGTTGTATAGCTGTTTTTTTTTTTTTTTTTTTTTTTTTTTGCTACTGTAAGATAATAACTACATTGGGTGATTTAGAAAGATTAGAAATTAATGTCTTCCAGTTTTGAAGTCTTCCACAGATAAAGCCTGCTCAAATCCTGGCAGGGATGAGAGAGAGGTTTGTGGAAGTCCCATTTATATCTTAGGAGCTATGGGCTTGCTGAAGGCTACTGGGAAAGGGAGTCATTTTCTTTTCTTCAGGGATGTGGCCCCTAAAAGGCTACCCATGTTCAAGTACATGGTCCTACACCCAGGCACACACCAGCAGCACTAGGTGGATTCAGTTTCTCTGGCTGTTTTCAATCACATGAGGCTGGGAGGAAAAAGCAGGGGTGGGATGGGACAGAAATGGTTGGGGGGGGGAGGGAAATGGATTTGATCAAAGCACATTATATGCACACATGGAAATCTTCTATAATAAA
Source organism: Peromyscus nudipes (assembly GCA_902168325.1). Lineage (NCBI taxonomy): Eukaryota > Metazoa > Chordata > Mammalia > Rodentia > Cricetidae > Peromyscus > Peromyscus nudipes. Next base: position 25,817 of record CABHPH010120768.1, read on the forward strand.
ACCTGGATAAAAGATCCATATAAAGTTTATTTTACGCCGGGCGTTGGTGGCGCACGCCTTTAATCCCAGCACTTGGGAGGCAGAGCCAGGAGGATCTCTGTGAGTTCGAGGCCAGCCTGGGCTATCAAGTGAGCTCCAGGAAAGACGCAAAGCTACACAGAGAAACCCTGTCTCGAAAAACCAAAAAAAAAAAAAAAAATTATTTTACTTTTAAAAGTAAAAGTTAAAAATCATGCTTAAAAATAGTTTTTGATATAGCACTCCAAATCATTCTTAGTTGGGGTTCCTACTGCTATGACAAAACATCACCGTGACCAAAAGCAACTTGGGGAGCAAAGGGTCTATGTGGCTGACACTTCCATACCACTCTTTATCACCAAGGGAAGTCAGGACAGAAGCTCAAATGGCAGGAACCTGGAGGTAGGAGCTGATGCAGAGGCCATGGATGGGTGCTGCTTACTGACTTGCTCAGCCTGCTTTCTTATAGAACCCAGGACTACCAGTGTAGTGGGTAGCCATTCCAGCTTTAGTCTGGAAGTTCCAACCCCCATTGAGGCTTTGGTGTAGCTGGAGTTTTCCTGCCTGGCCCACAGTCAGGACAAATCTCTGCCACCCGCCAGTCCCACAGCCGCTTAGACCCAACCAAGTAAACACAGAGACTTATATTGTTTAAACTGTTTGGCTAATGGCTCAGGCTTCTAGCTATCTAGTTCTTACATCTTAAATTAATCCATTTCTATAATCTATACCTTGCCACGTGGCTCGTGGCTTGCCGACATCTTCACATGCTGTTTGTCATGGCGGTAGCTGGCAGTGTCTCCGGCTCAGCCTTCCACTTCCCACAATTCTCTCCTCCTTGTCCCGCCTATACTTCTTCCTGCCTGACCACTGGCCAATCAGTGTTTTATTCATTGACCAATAAGCAACATGTTTGACATACAGACCATCCCACAGCACTTCGGTAACTATCACGCCTACAAGGCGGGGCCAAGGGAGGGCCCTGAAGACCCGAGATTGGGATGCGCTGTGCTCTCTTCCTGCTTTGACGCTGGACGCTAGAAGTAGACTGAGGAGAGTTCTCCAGAGAACACCGCCGGACTGCGCTGCGTCTTTTCCAGAACCCGCAACCTACCTATCCCTTCATTTGTAAGTTACGCCATTAAGTAAATCTCCCTTTTAACTACGTGGAGTGGCCTTAATAATTTCACCAATATACCAGCCAAGGGATGACCCTACCTACAGTGGGCTTGTCCTTCAGTCATCAATCACTAATTAAGAAAATGCTCTACAAGCTTGTGTACAGCCTGATCTAATGAAGGCATGTTCGCCATTGAGATTCCCTCCTCTCAGATGACTTCAGCTTGTGTCAAGTTGACCTAAAACTAGCCAGTACAAGTATGAGTTATCTAATGATAAAAGCAATGAGAGATGAGCAGTTATCACTAGAGAAATTAAGAAAATTAAAAAGATGTAATAGATGTCTACTATGTTTTTGGAATGGGGGTTCAATTTACTTTATATATATATATATTCTCAAATATTTGGCCTTTATACCTATAAAAGAAAGAAGAAAGGAAATCGGGAGAGTTCTAAGGGGCAGTGGAAAGGTGTTTGCTGAGTATTGGAAATAATCGAGGATATTTTCATTGTTTCGTGGTGTACCAAGAGAATAAGGAGATACAACATGTGAGAATTATTTGCAATCTCCCAGAATGGTTCTTGAAAAGGCAGGAGAAACTGGAATCCCTCACGTAGTCCATCTAAGTTGAACTTTGTGGGAGAGAAGTCAGAGGTGGGGCATGGCATAGAAATTCAGGGAGCAAAGTACCCACAGGTTTGGGGCAGAGAGTGACTTCACGTCATCTGAAAGTTCAGAGGTGATACCCTATGGTGAGTGGGAGAGTGTGGGGATATTTAGGAGGATTTGGAAAGCTTTGATACCTGCAGGATGGATGGTGTGAGGCCAGTCTGGACTTTACACATGCAGGGATCTGCCACCCAAGGGTCAGCGTACAATGACAAGATGATCTGATGTTATCATATGATCAAACAGAAGAAAATTCACACTAATAGAAAGAACTAAGATCCTATATAGGATCCATATCCATAACTACTGTAAAATGAAAGTCCAAACTGTTGTGTGGAGATTGTGTAGGAGGAACATTTACAGTAAAAGAGAATAAGTATCACGAAAGGAAGAAACTCTTGTTCTAAGAATTTTAATAAAATAGCTTCACATAGATATCAAGATATGCCAAATTAAACTCCAAAAATCCCTTGAATAGTGAGACAGTGATTAATGGTTTGGATTTGGTCAGATAAATTTGAGATTCGGTATTTATACCAAACAGCCTAGACTCAAAGGTAAGGGTTGAGTTCAGTGGACTACAGATGCCCATTCTCTCCTTGATGGGACAGTGTGCAGATGGGAATCGAGGTGTGAAGATGTGTTGCAAAGTCCAGTTGGGTTACCAGAGGCCCAGACAGTGACCAACAGCTATGATGTCCCAGTGAGGTTCCTTCCATTGACTTTCCTCACTTCAACTGGAAATTGTGCATGAACTGTAGGCTGTTGGTTCTGGTTTTCATCAAGCAAATCTATTCTCTGATCCTCAGCTTGCATGAAGGAGCTGTCTGTGTGGGAAACAATGCCAAGTTGGCTTCAGTCTTCACATCACCACTCAAGTCTGCTTATTTGGTAATAGTTTCAGGGGCTGCTCTGTGCAAACAGTCCATATGACAGCAGCATGGGTGGGATGCAGGCCTTTGCTCAGTAATGTATAATTCAGTGAGGGGATGACAGGTTCATAGAAAACTGCAGTTCAACTTAATGTGAACTTTTGTAAAAAGCCACTGTCAGTTCCAATTCAAATACTGAGGGGTCAGGAGTCCAATGTGGATGTCAAGAAAGACTACCTCATCCCTCATCGAGGCTTCTCCTGAGCTATCAGATGAAAGATACGTCAGAATGGACAATCCAGAAAGAAACAGATGGTAGGAAATATTTAAATCAAAGCAACGACGGGATAAATTATTCTTTATACTGTGCAGAAGTAGAAACGTTCCCTGACAAAGTTACTTTAAGAAAATTGCACAATGATAGATGGCAGAGTCACCTGCAGCCGGGCAAAAGGAAATGCAGGAGAAAAGGGGTAATTACCAAACCACAGAGGCAGAGATAAACCTCTTTGCTTCATCAGAGTACAGTCATTGAGAGCCGATTTCAAATAAGTCAGATTCATGGGGTCCCTAACTTTACAGACTCCTGACTTGCTTGGTTCATTTTAGGGTAGGACGATGCAAGTTGTGCCCAGTGTAAATGGAATATAAAGTTGGGCTGGTCTTGAATGAGTTTTTTTAAAGTGAATTATTTCAGCTTGGGAGAAAGTTAGATTAAGGACATTTTCTGAATTTGTCCCCTTCGTGACCATAGCGATCAGGAGCTACAAGGCTCACAGCTTTTGCTTTCAGAGCCTGACCAAGTGAGCTGTGTCTTTCAGAAGCCTGGGGTGATAGCTTGAAAATGTCTAATGAATAAGAGAAAAACAAAAAATGAAGTTGAAATTTTCAAAGAGCTTCAGGTTCCATTTAAGAAATCACATCTGCGCACACTTTGCACAGCCTTGGTGCAGGGCGGAGGGGCTTGGACCTGTCTCAGCTGAGTGTGCCAGGCTCTGCTGACTCCCCATGGGAGACCTTGCCTTGGAGGAGGGGGGAATGGGTGGGGTCGGAAGGTAAGGCTGGGGGGTGGGAGGAGGGAGGTGAAGGGAATCTGTGTGGTTGGTATGTAAAATGAATAGAAAATCTCTTAATAATAATAATAATAATAATTTAATAAAAGAGCTAGTTAGAAACAAGCCTAAGTTAAGGCTGAACTTTCATAATTAAAAAAAAAAAAGAAATTACATCTGGCAGGCTAGGGAGACGGCTTAGTTGACACATGCCTATCATGCAAGCATGAGAAACCCTCATGTGGATCCCCATTACCCACACAAAGTAGTGCTTAGCAGCACGCATGTGCAACTCCAGAGCTGAGGGGTGGAGTTGGGCTTCAGTCGAGCTCACAGTATAGCCAGATAAGTGAGTTCCAGGTTCAGTGAGAGCCCATGTCTCAAAAAAAAAAAAAAAAAAAAAAAAGGAGGTAGACAATGACTGAGCAAAACAACTGATATCAACCTCTGGCTTCCACATTTGCAAACAAATACACACATGCACACACACACATAAACAAACACAGGCATGCACATAGACACACAATGAAATATACAAATTATATTAAATTATATTAAATAAAAATAAATTAAATAATACTAAAAAAGAAGTAACATCCGTAAAATGTTACCTAAGCATGTTGCAGGAGTTTTTGTTTGAAAAGCTTTACATGTCTGTGCTTACCATGAGGCAAGGCTGCCTATGAGCCACAGATGAAAAGTCCTCACTGACTTTTCAACCAGTACTCACCTGGACCCTGCAAAGCATCATTGTCCATCACTCCAAGTACAAAGCATGGACTACCTTAGGGGTTCATCATCATATTCTGAGGAGGTCATATTGGTTCTACATTTAATATTATAATCTGTTGATGCATCCTGATACTACCTACATAGGAAGTGGACACACAGTTACCAATGGATAGTCTTATATCCTCTGTATGATTATGGAGGTCATCTAGCATGGATTTTCAAGTTCATTTAGACATCTTGGCTCTAGTCTGGGATTAATCAGCCATTAACAGATAGGTATCCCAGGCCATACGATGTTCTTTCTCTGGGACTCAAGTTTTTGAAGGGGCAGGTTTAACTTGGTAGTCCTTTATAGAACCTGTAATTAATTCCCTGTTTTAAGTATAGTTGGCAAAGATGTATTTTCTATTCTGTAGGCTAACTTTCTGCTCTTGTGATTTTCTGTACAAATCAGATAGTATTTTAGAGGTTAAACATTTATTTTCTGAATTACCATGTTGTGCATATTCCCTACCTAGACCATAGCTATGCATGGTTGCCAGGGAAAGGACCTGGAAATTTGCCTGTTTTTTTTTTCCTGACCTTATATACTTGTAGAGAGTAAGCTGAATGAACATTAGCTTTCCTTCCATTATTTTGTCTAGTCCAAAATGGCAGTAGGGATCATGAACATAAGCTAAGATGGGTCTACGTATGTAAGGATAGATGCCATTTGGGATTGCCTTGGTAATCTCTTCTTTAGCAGACTACATGCCAATCAACCATGCAGGAGGTCAGTCTAACAGCTGAGTTCCCAGTTAAGAAATATATTTAGTTAAAATATGGAAGACACGCAAGTTTGATCTTCATTGTCCTCATGGGTAATTTCTGAGCTGTAACCATGATTTCATAGGGTCCTGGTGAAGTGTGCT
>CABHPH010120769.1:1751-12589 GCA_902168325.1 Peromyscus nudipes
ATATGGGGCAAACTATTATTTTAACAAAGAAAAAGGTGGAACTGTCATAGTACAAAGAATGTTTTCTTTACTTTTAAATATATTTTGGATCTTGAGTCTATAAATATATGCCTTTATATTAAAGAGTTGAATTGTAGTAGCCGCACAAAGGAACAAGGGTGTTTTTCTTTTTCCCTGGCTCACTTCAGTCTGATAAAGCACACGCCCTTCTCTACAGCCCTTCCTGGTTTTCTGGTCTCACTTCTGAGTAGTCAGCCCCAGCTCCCCTACATGACTGACACAGGCTGCAAAGGTGGACAGGGAGAAGCATGCCCCTCTTGTCTGGCTAAGTCAGTGCCACACACAGAGCCCACATTCTCTGAAGCAGTATCTTCATTGTAGAGCCGCTTGATCCCATCGTAGAAGTCATCCACTTCCATCTCTTCCACCTTGCGTTTAGCAGAGGCCTGCTTGCACCCGCTGGCAGCTGGGAGGTGATGGTAGAAGGCTGTGGTACCTCTGACTGGCACTTCTGGCTTGCTGTTGTCCTTGGAGAAATCTGGGCCTGTGACAGAGGAGGGATGTAATTTGAACGCTCCTCTGTCGCAGGTCACCAGGGTGTGCTTGAGGGGACGGTAGACATAAACGGAATTTAGAGGCAGGGAAGACTGCAGAGCAGAGAGGTGATGTGCCGCCAGCTCCCGACAGTGGATCAACTGGGAGCTGTCCATCTGGACCAGGAAAAACAAAAGGCCGTCGCTCATTAATTACACAGACCTCTGTTACCTTTACTAGCCACTGTTCCGGCCTGGGCCTTCTCTCCCTTCAGCTTCTTTTCTCCCCACCACACCCTCCACACCTCACTCAGGGATTCTTCTGAACCAGGTGTCCTTCTGAAATATGTTTATATCCATGATTCAAACATAAACCTACACTTGTGTCTCGGCACTTACGAACAGAAACTTTCCTGTTCACTGCTGCATTAGCAATGTCTGTCTACAAGGCCTTTCCCCACTCTCTTGAAGACAGGCACATGGCAGTCAACAACAATTTAAGGAAGAGTCAAAAGCAATGGAAACCATTAAATTAGGGTGATAGGGAAGTTCACTTAGCTAAAAAGATTTAAGTATTGTTTTAAAACAACTGGAATTGTTAAAGAAGTCATATTTTTGTAGAAAATAGTAAGACCTCATTAAGAACACTACATAGTTTGGGAATTGGTATTTTTTCCTTATCCTTCAGTAAAGTAAGTTCAGATATTAATCCTTTCTGGAGTAACAAACACTTGACCCCCTCAACCTCTTGAATACTCCCAATTTCCATGGTCATATGTTTCTGTTTCAACAGTAAAAGTGCCACAGATGTTCTAACCCCTTGTACACTGGTCATGATCCTGAAAATGTATTTAAAAGGAACACTCACTATTATCTCTGTTGATGAAAAAGAGAAATGAGAATTTTTTTTTTAATGATTCATTTTTATTTTATGTGCATTGATGTTTTTGCCTACATATATACCCGTGGGGGGGGGTCTCGATCCCCTGGAACAAGAGTTACAGACAGTTGTGAGCTGCCATGTGGGTGCTGGGAAGTGAACCTGGGTCCTCTGGAACAGGGACCAGTGCTCTCAACCACTGAGCCATGTTTCCAGCCCCCAAGAGTTATTTTACAGAGGTGAAGACTATCAGAAAATGGTAAGAAATTAGAAATTATTTAAATAAATACCATCTATTTGAACTCTACTTTCCATTGGGGTCCCAAAATAAACCTTGTCCAAAATAACACATCAAAATAAATCCTAATCTAGCACAATATGAATTTGTCCTTTTAAGATAACAACAAGCCAACCCCAATCTGCTGCTTTTGTAGTAAAGTGTACTTAAGTACATATACTACAATTACCAACTCTTGGTGTAGACAAGTCCTTGATCTTGCTCTTAAAATTTAAGCATTTAAAAATAAACCATCTATTGAGCTGAGAACCTTTACTAGCCATTTTTATGACTATGTCGCCCAAATTTCAATATAGTGACCATTTCTAAGTATCCCTTGTCTAAAATAACAAGAAAATATTGCTAACCACTTAGCTGACCAGGAGAATGTGTCCAACAGCAATAAAACAATCACATAGGTTCCCAATAAAGAGGGGAGCACAACAGCATGAACCGTGTTAGGTCCCAGAGTACCCCACATGTGATGAGCAGCACGAAACACTGAAAATTGCTTTTGGAATATTAGGCACCTTCAAGAGTAACCAAGAGTCTATGGTAGGAGAGTGTGCATTTTAATTTTAGTTTAAGTAAGAATGTCTACTTTGACCACTGCTTACCAGGCAGCTACAGAGACTACAACAGAATTTACACCTGATTACCTGATAATCAGGGTGGGTCACTATAGGTTCAGAAAGTGGAGGACATGAGCATAGTCATATAAACATACAATAAAGTCATACAATAAAGGTGTGGAGATCCACAGTGGCACAGGAGCATTCGAGTGGGCTGAGTGGGGGGAAGCCTAAGAGGAACAAGAGGCAGAGGGAAGACAACCAAATGCATGCAGAACTGGGTGCACTCAATGGTAGAGTACTTGCTTAACATGGGAGGGGCAATGCCGACATGATCTGATGTCAAGTCTAGGTCTTGCCATGGGTCCACTTACAAAGAAACAAGACCTTGCACTCTGATCTACACAGACAGACAGGCGAACTCAGCAAGGACAGAACTACGCCCAGAACTAGCAGCCATCATGCTGGGTCCCCAAGGATGTCCTCGTGCCTGCACATAAGAACTTCACCCACTGAGCCATCTCTCTAGCCCTGGACTAGACTCTCTGTAAGATTTGGGTGTTACAAAACAAAAAGGGATGGAGATGGCCCTGTGGGTAAGAGCACCTTCTGCTCTTGCAGAGGACTAAAGTTCAAATTCCAGCACCCACATCAGGTAGCTCACAACATATATGTAACAATCAAACCACCACCGCTCCTTTTAGCCTTCACAACCAAGAAGTTCTATGCCACTCTAATGAACTCTCAAATTCCCTGAACTGAAGCTGTAACTGATGAGTAAAGTGATTTCTAAGATCCCATCAAGTCAGCTAAGGAAAAGACAAGTTTAAATGAGGAATTTCTTTGGGTCCCAGAACACATACAAAGAAAACTCATCAGTCTCCATGGACACCAGTTTGCAAATCTAAACCTGAATTCTCCCAGGTGGCATGAGCAGAACAAGGCTTTTAAACAGTTACTAACACACAGCACTATCACCTTACTACATCTGAATAGAATTTTCTCCATCTAAACTTTTCATTGTACTGAGGTGGTTAATATTTGAAACCGTTTGAAAATACCAGTTACAAACTGATTTTTTTATTTTAAGCTGAGGACTGAACCCAGGCCCTTCTCTACCACTGACCTAAATCTCCAATCCCTCTCAGTTTTTAACTTTAAAACCATATATATAGTAACCCTCTCAATTCCATTAAGGAAAAAAAAGTGTAGGAAACACAAGGGAAGCTGATAGCTACCTGTGCTTTCTGAAGCAGTTCAATTGTAAGAGGAAGCCAATCGGGAATGAGTTTCTCCATTTCCAAACTAACCATGGCCAGAGCAAGCATGGATCCTTTGAACTGCAGAAGTTGGTTGCAGGCCATACAGTGAAGTAGTTGCTTGGTCAAGACTGCCAAATGTTGAGACGGGCTCAATTTGGGCAAACTGAAAAGTAACTGAGGCCTAGTGGACACCGCAATGGCGTGGAACTAGGGTGGGGAGAAAAACCACAAAACTGTTATTTAAAGAAAAGAACTAGGAAAGTATACATAGAAATAACTTCTCAGGTACTATGCAGGTTTGTAATTCAGTGATTTGATATATTTTCAGAATCTAATTTTTCCTTGACTAATTTCAATAGGTTTCCCCAATTCCATACAAAATACATCAACAGGAAACCTCTGTCCAAGTTACTGGGCCAGAACTATGTGTTCCAATAAGAACTAAAACATTGTGAATATACTTACAATATGAAGAAAATCCAATGGTGTGGCTGTGTGAAGATCCCAGTTCAACTTATCCAGAATAATTCTCTCCATTCTCAAAATCTCAGATGTGGAACAGCCACAGAAACTGTCTCTTGCCAATACCTTTAGTACTGGAATTTTCTATCCAAGGCAAAAGGAACAGGAAACAACTCATTTTCAGGTCAGAAATGAACCTGACAGAATGTTCTGACAAAATATAAACTAATAAGAGAAAAAAATTTTCAAAAAATAAAATGAACAGGAGAGGTAGTAGCTCAGTGGTTAAGAGCAGTGGCTATTCTTCCTGAACTTGAGTTCAATTCACTGCGACTCACAACAGTCCTAACTCCAGTCCCAGAGAATCCAATGCCCTTTTCTGACCTCTGTGTGCACCAGGCACAGTACACATACATACATTCAGGCAAAACACTAATCACATAAAATAAAAATAAATTTAAAAAAAAGCTGATCTTCTAAAAGCAAGCATTTTAGAGGGACAACACATCTAAACACTTAACTGAAATTGTCATTTATGTAAGACAGCATTCATTTTTTTAAGCCCCTAGGGCCTCAAGTGGCCAGGCCCTGCTCCCAGACTACTCTAATGGCTGTGTCCAGCCCCTGGGGACCAAAGGTGGTCAAGCTCCACCCTACAGAGAAAAAAAGCCCAAGTTCAGGCCACAGAATCCCACCAATCCCTGAGCTTGAAATCCCACTTATCTCTGAGCTTGCCCCACGACCAGGCCATAGAATCCTACCAATTTCAGACCACCCTAGAAAGCCCCTATCCCCAAGAAACCCTATATAAAAAGCCTGCCTCCTCCTTAGTTCTTTGCTGTTTCTCTTCAGAGTAGAGGCAGCCAGCCATCTGTGTCTTTCCCAATAAATCTCTTGTGTGAGGTTTGTTGTGTAGTGTGACTTTGTGGTATTCCTTGGCTCCCAACTGCCAGGATACCTTTCCCCTCAGAGATACAACACTTGTTACTAGGGAAACCTCTCCCCTCAGAAGTATAACACACGTTTAGTAATAAAGGTTTCATTAAAAGCAAATGGGGGCTGGTGAAATGGCTCAGCCACTAAGGGCTAGGCTCACAACCAAAAATACAAATGAAAAAATTCTCCAATTAAAACCTACCAACATATAAAGAATAAACCTTGAAAGGATTCATTACCTCATCTTCTTCAACAGTTTTAGCAGCTAGAAAAAAACAGCTGATTGCAATACAATTCAAATATTTTGGATGGGCCTAAAATTTTGAAAAGGAAAAATCAACGTTAGTGATTATACTGAACTGAGCTTTTTCTGTTTTTAAAACCTAAATATACATTTAGCTCACAGTTCCCCCAGTTTACATCTTCCTAAGCACAAAAATAAGCTTCTTTTCTGTTCTTTCATACCCATTGTTAAATAAATGCTATGGAAAGCTCTAAACTGGAGTCATTTCCAAAATTTTAAAACCAAAGTAATACTGTCCTCCCAACATCTCTACATCTGCCATGACAGCGTTTTTACTAGTGACCTATGGCTTAACATGTAAGTCCTTGAACAAGAAGCTGTGCTTGAGAGTATCTTACAATACTTACTTTGACCGTAGCTAAAAACCTGTCCAAAAGACTGCTTGCCAGAGCAAATGTTTCTGGGTAAAGGTTGAACTGGTATTTGAGTTTGGCCAACCATTGAATTACTTCATCTCTCTGGGATGGAGAAACATTCTATAAGGGAATAATTAAAAAAAAAAAAAAAAAGGATTACAAAGTTTCAGTTCTCATTAGGTGTACATTTAGAGTTCTCTAACTAGAGGGCTGAGGAGACTGCTCAGCAGGTAAAGGCACCTGCTGCCAAGCTCGCTGACCTAAGTTCAATCCCTGAGATTCACACAGTGAAAGGAGAGAACCAACTCCCACAGGTGGTCCTTCAACCTCCAACATGTCCCGTGGCACATGCATGCCCACATACACAAAATAAATGTGACGTTTTTAAACACTGGGAAATATAAGAGAAAATGCACTAATAATTAAAATATTTTAAGGTCACTCAAAATTGCACCTGAGATAAATGAAAATTTTATATACTATATCATATTTAATACTATCTGATAATTTACTTTATTAAAATCTTCACTATTCGCCGGGCGGTGGTGGCACACGCCTTTAATCCCAGTACTTGGGAGGCAGAGCCAGGCGGATCTCTGTGAGTTCAAGGCCAGCCTGGGCTACCAAGTGAGTTCCAAGAAAGGCTCAAAGCTACACAGAGAAACACTGTCTCGGTATACACCCCCCCCCAAAAAAAAAAAAAAAATCTTCACTATTCATTTTACCAAATATCTATTATTTGAATTAAGTTTAGATATTCAGAAACAGTTTGAATTAAGTTTAGATATTCAGGAAACAGAACATTTTAAAATTTAAGTAAGTCACTACTAATTGATAATTTTAAGTTTTCTCAACTCTTGAGAATAATATAATTTCTGAGTCAGGGAATACCCATTAGCTTATCTTAGGAAATATAAATGGACCATCAAATCAAACCGAAGGATTAGTCCACTAAAAGTAAAACAATCATTTTAATTTCCCTAAATACTATTTTGAACTTTTGAGTAAAAGCTTACATTTTCAAAGGTATAAATACACTTTAAAATAGCAGGAATTATTTTACTTTTATCGAGTTTCAGTAACTACTAAACAATGAGTGTACTACTGATGCTAAAAGAGGTTCTTTTAAAGACTCCTTACGAGCCACATGAGCCTAGGTGTGTCCCAAACTCACTCTGTAGTTGAGGGTGACCTTAAAGTTCCGTTTCTCCGGCGTCCAGCTCTCCAGTGCTGGACCCAGAGGCCCACCACCACACCCAATTTATGTATGCTTGGGGTTCTAGGGCTTCATACGAGGAGACTAACTTTCCCAACCCAGCCATCCACCCCAGCCCTCGTATACCACAGACTGTGTAGTGTGAACACAAGGAAGTGTTTTCAATAAAGGATCATCCTACACGATCTCCCCACGCCTGGAACTCTATGCTAACTCCCCTTTCTTTAAGGAGTTCAGTATAGTGACCACAGTACAGACACTGTTCCTGATTGTTGTCAACCGCTCATTTGATGGGTGAAGGAAAACATCTAGCTACACTCATTCAAGTCCTTGCCACTGCATCTGCCAGCTTCTCATTCCCAGTCCTCCTCCTCGGGACTTGCTGTCACTTTTCTTGTCAGCTCTGACATGACAAAGTGTTCTTCTACATGACCAAACCAACTCATACACTTACATAATTCTTACATCTAGGTCTAAACTCGGTTGTAACTGGTATTTTTAGTGGAGAATTAGCATACACCTACCTTCTGGTCAGCCCTTCTGAAACAACTTCACAATGATGAATAGAAATACTAGTAAGATAAAAAGTGATTTACAATCTGTTTTATTAACAACTCACTACAAAGTTGGCAAAAGAGTAAAAGTTGTTTACACTTCAAAACTTAAGTCTTATAGCTGAGCAGACCATAAAATGGTATTAAAACCACAGTTACATATGGTGCTCTAGGGACAAGTGGACCGGTGTGGGAGTGTAATGAAATCTTCATAGAAGAAACAACAACTAACTCGTATCTTAAAAAAACAAGGTGGGGGAATCATCTGTGCTACAAGATACAGGAGTCTTGGTGTTCAAGCCCATGGACTTTCTGACAGAGGATAGAAATGATTTCAAACTCATGGCAGTAACATAGTTAACCTCTTCTGAAGAGCAAACAAGATTAAGGTGGGTAGAGAACCGGGGACCACTGCCCAGAGAATCAATCCTTAGAATTCTATGATCAAACAAGAAAAGGACTTACGGCAGTTTTGAGACTAAAGCTATCAGCCTGAAGGTTCTTATTGAATAGAATAGCAGAAAAATTTATGTACCACAGACTATTGTCCAGTTTGACTGAAAAATGGAGTCAAAATTTTTTTTCTTTAAGAGACAGGGTCTCATGTAGCCCAGGCTCCTCTCAAACTTGCCATGCAACCGAGGACAACTTTAAACTTCTGATTCTCCTGCTTCCACTACTGGGACTACAGCTGTGCACCACCACACCCGGTTTATGCAGTGCTGGGTACTAAACCCAGAGCTTCACGTATGCTAGACAAGCACTCCAACCACAGAGCTACACCTCCAGCCTGGAGTCAGGCCATCAATAACCTAAACTGATCAACCCTTTGACAAAAACCACCACTGTCTAGGTGAGAGGACATCAGTACAGCCTTGCAGCTAGGATCTGGGTAACTATCAGTTGGTAAGGTCCTTAATTCCACGATTTTCTGTATTTTCAGAGCCCCAAGGTACTACTACTAAAATCTAGTTCTGTCCCCTAAAGATCTCTGGAAGTTAAAGGTAGTCTCTTCCAAATAAGAAGTTGAACACTTAAGGAAAATTCAGCCAGCCAAATAGACTAACAATGAAGAAACAAATTCACAAGAGGTAGGTAGTGATACCATCTGATGCAGCTGGGGGGCTCTCAGGAGAGAAAAGGAACAATGACCGGGAGTCACAAGAAACAGGGGCAACACTAACTATACAGTCATGTCAGACATACACTCAAGAGGGAGAAATAACATTCCCAATAGCAGACTATATTCTTATCTGGTACACTTTAAGCAAACATAAAAACTTGAGGAGACTTATAAAAGATGAATAGAAGGAACACACGTTACTTTCTGCCTTAACCTTCACAGTGCAACAGTACTTAAAGACTGATTCTTCCTTACCATGCTATTTTACATCCTGCTTCCATGGTTAATCATCCCTTCTAAATGAAATACTCCTTTCTCTATTTTACTTGACTTACAACACACACACATCACACACATACATTTCAAAACACTGGGTATGGTTTTTTTTAGTCACAGTACTGCTGTGACAACCAGGTCCTGAAGAACCATGATTCTGGAGAGGAAGTAATGAAGTGATAAGTCAACATTCTGAGATAAGGGCAAGCAGCTAAGAATAAACTGGTAAAAACATTTAGGAGAGTTACAGAGAGACAGACAAAAATCTGACACTTGAAAAACCAAGGAACTAACTAGTGAAGTAGGTGGTCAGAAATCTGAAGGGGGAAAAACAATTACTTGGCTGATGGGATTAGTTTTTCTCAGAGCTGTGACCAAGTAACTGGCAGACGATTCACAAGGAGGGAAGACTTACTCTGCCTCACTGTTCAGAGATTTCAGTGGTATAGCACTGGAGGAGGAAGGAGAGGAAAGGAAGGGAGTAGGGAAGTAAATAAAAAGGATAAGACAGGATCCTAGAGCAGACAAGGGGGAAAGAGGAAGGAAAGAGGAAGCAGGCAAACAAAAAGGAAGGAAGAGGCCAGGGACAAAATACTACCAAGGTCTGTCCCCAGTGAGGCTCCATCTCCTAGTTTCCAGCACCTGTGAAAATGGGGTCACAAGTTGGGGACCTTGGCTTCTATACATTGAGTCTGTGGGAGACATTTTATATTCAAACTCTAAGACTGATTTTCCTCTTAAAACATTTTCCGAATGAAATCCTAAAGATGGATAGTAGAGATCTAAAAACCTAGGCGCACACACAGCTTCACTTTTAATAACAGCTAAAGAAGTCACATCCAACTGAAGTCTGGCCTTCAATTAGCCTAATCCTTCCTTGGACTAAAGTGATTAGTCCCAATTCAGTCTGCCCGCCAGAGGGAAAACTGAACCCTCTACAGAAGGAAGTACCTCTAAGTCCCCATGACAGGCTCAGCATGTAGCTCAAAGGCATAGTTTTTGCTTGGGAAGCAGAATATCCTGGTTTGACCAACCCCTCACAGACAAAAAATAACTAAGTCTATACCATTTTTAAAATAATAGAATGTTCAGTGTTGAATCAAACATTTATCAGGAGACCAGTAACAACAAAAACCTAAGTAAACTAAAAGCCAAGAGAAGAAACCAGGCAACTGGAAGGAAGATCTTTATCAGAACAAAGGGTTTATTACACACGAAATCTCAGTACAGGGGGCCAGAGAGATGGCACTGCTCTATTAGAGGACTTGAGTTCGATTTCAGCATCCACATCAGGTGGCTCATAAATGCCTTTAACTTCAAGGAGTCATACAAAGCCCCCTTCTGGCCTCAGACAGCATGTCACACATGTACACACACAACTATAAAAATTACAGTACCAGGAAAAAAACAGACAAAAATGAATTTTGCTAGATAAATCAAATACAACCAAAGAGCTAAAACTGAAAAATATAGTAACTAAAAATCAAATACTCAGCCGGGCGTTGGTGGCGCACGCCTTTAATCCCAGCACTCGGGAGGCAGAGGCAGGCGGATCTCTGTGAGTTCAAGGCCAGCCTGGGCTACCAAGTGAGCTCCAGGAAAGGCGCAAAGCTACACAGAGAAACCCTGTCTCGAAAAACCAAAAAAAAAAAAAAATCAAATACTCAAGTGTTCATCTAACAAAAATTACATGATTGGTCAGCTATGTTTGTAGTCTTGAAAAAAAATTGTTAAGTCTAGGAACCAGAGAGTAAAGGCACATTCTGCCAACCCTGGAAATTCAAGTTTAATCCCCAAGACCCATATAGTAGAAGGAAAGAACCAATCCCACAAAGTTGTCTTCTGATCCCCACACAAATGCCATGCATACACCCAAGTGTGTTCACACACCCTAAGTAGATAAATGTAAAAAAACTGAATTATATAATAGAAAATTTATAAATCTAAACACATTACAGTTAGAAGAAAAATGCTAGAAAATAATTTAAGTGTCTCTCTTAAAGAACAGTAAGCTATATTTTTAAAAAGTAAACAGCAAATAACAAAATGATGAAATTCTGGTAATAAAAAAAGAACAAAAAGCAGTA
>CABHPH010120770.1:3614-18754 GCA_902168325.1 Peromyscus nudipes
AGCCAATCAACTGTCTCACCCATTCAGAGGGCCTGATCCAGTTGGGGGCCCCTCAGCCATTGGTTCACAGTTCATGTGTTTCCATTTGTTTGGCCACTTGTCCCTGTATTCCATCCATCCCTGGTCCCAACAACTCTAGCTCACATAAACCCTCCTCCTTCTCGCCAATTGGACTCCCGGAGCTCCCCCCGGGGCCTGACCGTGGATATCTGCATCTAGTTCCCTCAGTCACTGGATGGGGTTTCTAGTATGACAATTAAGGTGTTTGGCCATCCTATCACCAGGGTAGGTCAGATCGGGCTATTTCTCGACTATTACCAGCAGTCTATTGTGGGGGCATCTTTGTGGATTTCTGTGGGCCTCTCCAGCACTTTGCTCCTTCCTGTTCTCATGTGGTCTTCATTTATCATGAACATTCCTTGTGTTTCCTCTCTGTACTTGATCCAGTTGGGATCTCCCGCTCCCCCAAGTTCTCTTTCCCTCGCCCCTCACCCCTCATTACCCCCACTCACGTCCAGACTGTTCATGTAGATCTCATCCATTTCTCCGTCATTGAGAAGCCCTGACGACGATTTTAACTGAAGCAGATATATTCCTTTCCCTTTCCAGAAAGAGTTAAACTCTAGAGTAATCAGTTCAGAATACACACCCATGGCATGTTCTAGAATACTGTCTTACTGCATCTGTAGAGAGGACAAAGCTCAACCCAGCAGACTGAGAGAAGTGAGCAAAAGTTCAAGTACTTATTTTTAATTTAGAAGAGAAAAATGAATGATAAATCAATATCATGTCCACATTTTGGCCATTTTATCAATTTCTTTATTTCTGGTTCCAAGGCATACTTCTTTTTAAATACATTAACAGAACTCTTCCCCAAGATTTTTGAAATTTGAGATTTTAATGCTATTGTTTGTTTCAAGAACTTAATGGTCCTTTTCATGGTCTTTTTCTCCTAATTCATCTCATTTGAAAAGTCTGGTGTCTTAGTTTAGTTTTTCTGATGAGCTGAATGCTCATAGTAAATATGCAGACTCTATTCCCACCATGTGTTTCCCAGGACCTTTTGGACATTCCATGTCTTCTCAAAAATGACTCAAGTATTCCACTGGGCTTCTGAAGATTCCAGAGTCTTCTATGCCTACAGTTCATGCTAGGTTTGCTTTCTTGTTAATCTCACTAATCCCTTACTCCAGGGATCCCATTGCAGATGCGGATCTCAGAAACCTCTTGATTCAGAGTCCGACATCCACAAAACACATATGTGAGCAACAGCTGTCATGCTGGAAAGTTTTGGTGATGGATGACTTCTATCTAACACATGACTTAAAAATTGAGTTTTAGAGAACTGGGGAAATGGCTCCGTAGGTCAAATCCTTGCCAAGAAAGCATGAGTACCTGAGTTTGGATCCCTGTACACCATGGTAGTCGGTGCCTATGATCCCAGCACTCTGGAGACAGAGGCAAGAGAATCCCTAAAGCTCACTGGTCAGCCAGTCTAACCAAATAGGTGGGGTTCGGGCTCAGTGAGAGATTGTGTCTCAAAAAATGAAGTGGAGATCAATAGATAAAGACCCTTGGTTGACCTCCATATGTGTACACCCACTCACGTGTGCATGTACACAAACACATAGCCATGCATACCCGCAACACACACACACACACACACACACACACACACACACAGAGAGAGAGAGAGAGAGAGAGAGAGAGAGAGAGAGAGAGAGAGTTTTAGACATAGGTAATCTTAATAGCCACTCTTAGTCCTTTCTGGATTTTCCTCTACAGCTTTCCTCTCTCTCTTGCCTCTTTCACCCCATGCATGGTCACCTACCTTTGTCTCCTTGTATTTCTACCCTTAAAGCTCATTATCCAAATATTTTTTTCTAAAAAAAGACAGAGTGCTCTAAAGAGCAGTTTTCGTGCCAGTTATAAAAATAACACCTCTCCTTCTTTCTCTGTAGGAGGAAGGTCACTGGAGAGAAGATCAGGCTAGAATCAACCAGGCTCCAAAAATCAAGCCTGTGTGGAGGTGAGTCCAAAAATACCAGTGCATAAAGAACAATGGGCCTCCACACCTTTTCTTTGCTTCACATTAGCCCACTCTGACTGTTCATTTTTGTGGGAAGAATGTAACGGCAGTTTCCAACCTCAAACGCTATCTCTTTTAAACAAAGATGGCCAAATTCACATCACAAAGCGGAGAATGCTTAGAAAAGCTGGAAATCCATGCAACAGCCTGCCTTCGGCAGTTTGTTCTCAACAGTTTCCAGTACCAGTTATGTTTGGGAAAGCCAGCTTCCTCCAACATAGCTCTGATAGTGCTGACCTCCACATCACAGGGACTGCTGGAGTATTTTTTTCCTAATTGATTATATTGTTTAATTAATTCTCTATCGGTGCCAATCAGGCAGGGACAATTTTCACCCCGATTTCACAGATGAGAAACCCAAGGCAGAAGAACCACCCAAAGCAATTATAAACCAGGGCAACTTAGATTCAGAATACATGTTCTCAAAAATGAACGTCTCTCTGATTTCATAAGCAGCAATTACCAGGTGACCCCAGAATCTCGTTGTCCAACTTAGAATTATTACGATACGAAGGCCTTGGGCATAATCTCCTTAGACTCATCCAGTGTCAGCCTAAATACAACCTCCTAGACCAGTTTGCTCCAACTCCACGGCAAGGTATTCCTGCTACCATGTCTTCTCCCTTCCCTGAGTGCTGTTTGCCAACCTGAGCTGGAACCACTAAGCAATTATTTGTGCAATGACTTCAAATATGTCTTTTTAACTATGAGTGAAGGTTGTTTGACTTGTAGTTTGGCCTCAACAAATATTTGCTTAGAGCTTGCATGTATGAGAGTAAAGGCAGAAGAGCCTAAAAATAACTCCTGGTAAAACACCTTTCTCAGTCTGGAAACTGGCGACATCTGGGGCTGGGCAATTCTTGGTTGAGAGTGGGGCTTTGTTTTCAGCATTGGGCCAGAAGAGTGACAGTGATAGTTAATGCTGATTGTCAGTTTGACAGGATCGAGACTCACCTAGGAGACAAGTCTAGGCACGTCTGTGAGTTTCTGGACTGGGTTAATTGAAGTGGGATGACCCACCCTGAATAAGCATGACACCATCCCCTGGGGGAGGGTCCTGAACTGGATATAAAGGAGAAAGTGAGCTGAGTGGCAGCATTCATTTCTTTCCGCTGCTTGACTGCAGATACAATGTGACCAGCTGCCTCAGGCTCCTGCTGCCTGGCCAGGTTGCATAGCACCCTCACAATGTGAGCCAACACCACTCCCCCTTCTTTAAATTGCTTTCGTCAGGTATTTGGTCACCATGGAAAGAAAAGTGGGTTTTGTTTTTGTTTTTGTTTGTTTTGCTTTGTTCGTTTGTTTGTTTGTTGAGACCTAGGCTGACTATGTTGCTCAGTCTGGCTTTGAATTCATAATCCTCCTGCTTCAGCCTTCCAAGTGCTGGGATTACAAGTGTGAGCCTCCACACTAGCACGAACGGAGTGTTCTTAAAGCGTTGTTTTTGCAAATGTGTCTCTAGGTGCCCCAGTTCCCATCTGTATTTGTGAGCCGCCATCTGGAAGACAAACATGGTGGGGGTTCCTAGGAATTTCCCTGCCTGGCATTTAAAATTAACAAGTCTTCCCTGAGTGAATGAAATCACCCAAACTGCTTTCCCCGCTCGGGGATGACGGCAACACAGTTACCATTATTTGTTAAAGGTGCGTTTATTTCTCACCTAATCTTGTCCACTTGTGGACAAGGCAGTTGAACAAAGCCTTTGGACTCCAAAGCTGCTGGGCTGCTTGTCTTCTACACTTGCTTTTAACTCTAAACTCATGTCAAACATTTAGAACACTTTCTCCCTGCTGCTGCCTTCCCTAGTGCCAGAAGGTGTGGTGTGGAAAGAAAATTATCAGGGATCTTATCTGGTACTGGATCTGCATGCTACCACACTAACTTGCTAGGCAAGATGCACCCACTGGTGCAGGAGTAGCAGCATGACTGTCATGGAGGTACCAGCTGCATTCTGGTCGGATTTGAGACCCACTCCACAGGAAGAAAGTCACGCTCAGTACTGTGAAACTGGTCAAAAGCCCATGGCTGGGGAGGTCAAAAGCTCTAGGGGGAATCCACCTCTGTTGTTTGGTAAATGGACATACTGTGTAGCCTTCTGAATAGTTACATTTATACCATTGGTGCTGCTTTCAGCCTTAGGGAAGATTTCTCAGTAGTGGACAATGGTTAATGCAGAGATTCATAACTGATCTAAATTCTAAGGATAAGTGACTGCTGAGTGCTCAGCTCTATGTTTAGGGTCATCTGTATCACTCAGTCTCCCCGGGCTCCGGGTGCATTGCAGAAGGGGGTGGTGGAAAGAATACATCAATAACAACTGGAGGATGAGGGAGAGTAACGACGTGCTGTCTTCTGGATGTGACACAGATGTCGCACTCATGAACTCACAGCAGCTGTGGTTGTCTGGACAAACACATGCAAGGGAGAACTCTGCCGAATGAGTCACATCCCCGTCCAGGATGATGCTTTCTGATTCTTGCTCTCCTTTTCGGTGATGGCCGATGCTCTGGAACGCTCCATCTACCTGATTATTGCTTCAGGACAGAAGGCATGACCAAGAAAATGTATTTACTAGTCACTATATCCCAGTGTAGCACTGGGGTGATAGACACCTCCAGCTACAGGGCCTTAAATACAGAGCTGGGAATGCTGTGTTTCTATTTCAAGGAGTGCCATGGAATAATGGTACCCATGGGGATTGAGGAAGCCCTGTGAAGGATTGAGCAAAACAGCTCTTGCTGTGGCTCTTCTTCTCTTCCCTAACTGATCCCCAGCCCTGAGAGGGACTTAAATGTGCATGAAACAAAAGCTGGTGTCACCAAAAGGAAAGAACCTGTTGTCTGAGAGTGGCCTTGAGAGGTGTTATGTACGCTTTTAGAGACCTGCTTTTTCCTTGCTAGAATTAATGCAAGCAGAGCATGCTCTAAAGGGATCAGGCACACATGTATATGTATGTATATAAACATATGTATATGTATGTATGGTTATGCATGTATGCATATGCATGCATGTATCTATTCAAATGTGTTTATATATGCACATGTGTACTACAGAATGCATGCATCTACTGCATGCATATATATGTCTGCATGTGTGTACATGCATATTTGTATGTGTGTGTATGTATATGGATATATTTATTTATTTATGTATACATCATAATTTTTGTTCTTTTGTTTTCTTGAGACAGGGTCTCACTATGTAGTTCTGGCTGGCTTGGAACTCACTATGTAGAACAGACTGGCCTCAAACTCATCCACCTGCCTTTGCCTCCCAAGTGCTGGGACAAAAGATATGTGCCACCACACCTGGCCCTCCATAATAATTTCCGTGTAGATGTTACATGTGAAAGGAAACACACTGCATTTGCCTGGATTGTTTCCTGTAATGTATACTGTCCAGGTTCCTTTCTCCTCCTGACACCTTCTGTTTGGTCCAAACATGCTGATGTCCCAGTTGCAGGGAACTGTGAGGCGAGGGAAAAGGTCCCCACACCAGGAGCTGCTTTGATCGATTGATCCTTTGGAGAGTTCAGATGGAATCTGCGATGGATGCAGCACCTTTGGGGACACTTCTTCCTGCCTGCAGGTGTCTGGAGGGAAGAGGCTCTGTTCTCTCACTTTAGACACCATGGTGGGGAGCTGAGGGCCAGGAGAGGGGCTGTGCTTCTGGAAGGTGGAGGCTGGATGAAGCAGATCTGTGGAATCCCTCTAGGACCCAGCTCATCTGTGCTTCCTCTTCCTTACTGTTCCCCCAGCCTTTAAGCTAGGGGTCCTAAAGTCATTGGTGTGCACCTGTTGGCTGTCTGTGTGTCTGTGTGTCCAGGCCCTATTTGGCAGGTACACAGAGCTTATGGATACCTTCTCAATCTAGTGACTTTACAGAAAAAAAAATGCATTGCATTTCAATGAAACTAATTGCATTGGAAAATATCTATCAAAATATTTAATACTATGTATGTGGAAGGTAATAAATAGATGGCTTCGTTATTAACACATGAAATAAAAAGACCTAGTGGTGGCTCTAAGAATTTCCTAATTTTGAAATGGAAATATGGGCAAGTGCTGTTTTGAAACATCTACACTTGTAACATGATAATTATCTGTGACTTCCACCAGAGACACAGTCATTGTTGAACTGACACTATTGTGACTTGTTCCTTCATTCCCAATGAAAGACAGATCAGATTTCAGTCAGAAGCTGGTGAGAGCAGGTGACTGTTCTTCGCCATTCCTCTCTAAGTTCATGATTGTATCAGGCAGGGTTCTCTAGAGGAACAGAACAGATAGAATATATATATATGTGTGTGTGTGTGTGTGTGTGTGTGTGTGTGTGTGTGTGTGTATGCATACACACATATATGTATAAATATATACACATATGTATACATACACATATATATAATAATTAGACTGGCTTACAGGCTGTAGTCTAGCTAGTCCAACAATGGCTGTCTACCAAAGGAAAGTCCAAGAATCCAGTAGTTTTTCAGTCCACAAGGCTGACTGTCTCAGCTGGTCTTCAGTATATGCTGCAGTCCCAAAGAAGTAGGCTCTAATGCCAGTGAAGGAATGAACTTGCCAATAAGAGCAAGGTTAAGCAGGCAAAGATATAGAGCTTCCTTCTTCCATGTCCTTTACATAGGCTTCCACTACAAATGAGTTAATTAAGAAAAACTATCTCTCAGGTATACTCAGCTACTTCAGATGTGGTCAAGTTGACAACCAAGAATAGCCACCACAATGACATTTTTGAATGCCAATTGTAGACCTGGCTAGAAACCTGATTTTAACATCAGAGTGACCAAGGGATGACTTATGAGCAAGAAATTTATTTCTCACAATTCTGGAAGACAGAAGTAGAAAACTGGTGTGCCAACAAACTTTGGGTTTGCTGAGGTTTACTTCCTGGTTCTAGATCGGGCTGTCTTGCTGTAGCTTCCAATGATAGAAGTGACAAGACCCACTCTGGAGTGTAAAGACCCTAATCCCATTCACTGGTCACTGATATTGCGCCTTCCCAAGGGCCTACTTCCTACCTTGGGAGCTTGGACTCCTGGCAAATGACTGGGAAAACGGTAGGTGAGTACAGACATCCAACCACAGCAACACTTCATACTCAGTGGGCTCCTAACCTTCCTTAAACTCACATGATCAGTGATACTCTGGTCATCTCAGTCAAATGAGGCCCCTACAATGGCTGAGGTCAGAGAACTTGAGGTCACCTTGACTCCCATTCCTCTCGACCTATCAACAAGGCCTGTCCACTTGAACACCACAGAGACTCACACCCTGGCTCTGCTCCTGGCCTTGGATGAAGCATGCTTGTTCTTCACCTCTCATGTGTTCTCCTCTCTCCTCTTCCCTTCCTTTCTCTCTGTGTATGTGTCTGAACATTCCAGACTGACTTCCAACTCAAGATATAGCCAAGGATGACCTTTAACCTGAGACTCCTGTCTCACCTCCTAAGCATGTTGGAATTTTAGGGATTTGCCATCAAGCCCAGGTAACATGATAGCCAGAAGTTTGTCTCCTTGGTCTAGATTCTATCAGGTTGGCCAGCAGCCTCAGCCATCACACCTCCCATCCTAGGCCTCATCTTTCTTCTGCCTCCTGCACTTGCTCTTACGCACTCAGCAGCAATAGATGCATGAAACGTCCCAACTTCTCTTTGCAGTCTGCCCCCTTTAAGAATGGGAGTGATTGCATGGCACAGTGTGTGCCTGGGTTGGAGAACAAGGACTCATGCACCCACAGTCTATTTATCAAGTACATAGGTGCATCATCCAGTGTCTACAAAACTTCTGCTTACCCCAAAGCCAGCCCAGAAGACTCACTCAAGAGAACTTGAGGCCTCACTCTGGAGTCACTGGGTTACCTCACAATCACTCATGTAGGAACCAATATGCAGACCCTTTACTGAAGCAGCTGAGGGGACAATGGTAACACAGGGGACTCCAGCTGACCCACTTCCCTTCATGCTCTAACACAGTCCTCCTCACCTGTGCAGGTATCTAAGCAGGTTCCTGGTGGCCAATGATGTCATTTTCCTTTCACTTGTCTGAGGTCAGGTTCACACAGGTTTAATCCATTTCCTTCCACTGCAGGAAAATCTACTTAACTGAATATTTGCACAAATTTTCCTCATACTATGAGCATACACTTGAAGCTAGTTATGTGCTTGTCTACCTCTTCAGATGGCTATGCAGTTCTAGAAGGAAAGACTGTGGGAGTGACTGGGGCTGGGTTTACCTGGCAGATAGGAAATGCAGGTCAGCCATGGATGGATGGAATTACTATCCTGAGTTTATTGAGTTGTTCTAGCTTCCTTGTATTAAAATGGTGACCTTATTTGTAGCAGTTTCCAAGGTTGATGTGAGATGGAAGGGAGTTAGGGAGCAGCAGGGACAGTCTCAGGTGCATGGAACCTCCAGCAAGTGCAGTTCATTGTCCTTGTTGATGGCGTTGCCATTCAAGCACTTACTTGACACATGGTAGTACTTCCCTGGAAACAGTTCTGTGAGATGATCGGCCAGCACTGATCACGACAACACTCAACAGT
Source organism: Peromyscus nudipes (assembly GCA_902168325.1). Taxonomy (NCBI): domain Eukaryota; kingdom Metazoa; phylum Chordata; class Mammalia; order Rodentia; family Cricetidae; genus Peromyscus; species Peromyscus nudipes. Next base: position 12,265 of record CABHPH010120770.1, read on the forward strand.
TATTGAGAAGCTAATCAAATGCCAAGTTGGGAGCTGTTTTCAAATGCATGGTCCAACCTCCACAACAGCCAGAGGAGACAAAGACAAGTTGGAAGTTAGGGAAGTGATGGGAGTAGACTCAGAGAGGTTAAGTGGTCTGCCCAAGGCCACCCAGCAAAGAAATAGGAGAGTTGAAGCCGAGCCCTTCCATACCACGACTCTTAACAGTTTCTTGGTGACAATTTTCACTCTTTGTTCTAGAAAGAGGAAATAACCAAGTGGGAAGGAAGTTAAGAGTCAGTCACTTGAATCAGAGCTGAGACTGGACATGGGTAAGATGCTGGCTAGGCTGGCACATGCTTCACAAACATGAGTGACACCATGGGAGGTCAGGTGTCCTGGTGAGTCTTTGAGGGTGCATTCATTTAGCATACAGAATAAAAGCAGTCATGCCCCTCAATCCCAATGGACATGAAGCAGCTACTTACAAGACATATTTAAGTGCCAGGCTTGGGTCTCTGAGTCCTCACAGGGGGTATTGACTGGGTCTGGGGTGGAGGAAACCACAGCAGCTGAGCGCCACCCTTTAGCAAGAGGTAAAGAGGGTAGGCATGGACCAGGTGCTGTTGGGGCCTGAAGGCATTTTCCAGATCAAAGACTGAGTGAGAATGGACCAATGTGTGTTTCCTCCCAGCATGGGATTTAATTACCAGGAGAGGCCATATGCACCTCTTGGCAGAGACAGGCATGTGGGTGGAAGGTATACAGGATTAATATTCTTTCTTCGGGTTTATGAGCTTCATTGATTTTCTGAGAGGGAAAGACTACCCTTTGACCTTGTTCCCAGGGGCAGGTTTACTGGAACCAAAGAGGCTGGCAGCTGTTTGCAGAGGATGCTTGACTCCCTTGAGAGACAGAAGGTAGCCATAGGCAGAAGGTAGAGAGACTGCCCTGCCTGACAGACAGCAAGTCACCTATGTAGGGTGAAAAGGGCCAAGGAAAAAAAACCCTGACCCCGACTAGACCTGAGACCTGGGCCAAGGAAAAATAACCCTGACCTTAACTTGACCTCAGGACAAGGGCTTGAAAATACCTGAGCTTGCCCCAGAGTCAGGCTACAGAATCCCAACAATCCCTGAAGTCCCTGAGCTCAAAATGCCACCAGTCCCTGAGTTTGACACAGAATCAGACCACAAAAACTCAGCAATCCTAAGCCACCCTGGAAAGCTCCCCCACCCCCCAAATCCTATATAAGGTCTGTACCCTCTTCAATTTGCTGCTGTTTCTCACCCCAAGCAGCCACCCTCCTGGATTCTTCCTTCCCAATACATCTCTTGAGTGAGGTCTGTTGTGCCATGTGACATTTTCACCAGAGCCCAGCTGTAACAACTTTTGCCAGAGCAAAGCCCCGCATATTGTAGCAGAACTTTCTCTGGGGAAACTTTCCTCTAGCAGAACAGAGCTGTAACACTTCTCCTGAGCAGAGCTGTAACAACTTCCCTGGGGAAACCCTCTCCTGCTGGAGCATAGTTGTTACACTTGCACTGGGGAAGCCTTTCCCTGGAGCAGCGTTATAACCTGCTATGTTATGGTGACTTTGTGGTGTTCCTTGGCTCCTGACTGCTAGGATACCTTTCCATCTGAGCCACAATGCTTACAACCTGCTCACACCAGCTGCTTTCCAGCAGTTACTGTGAAGGCAATACAGACCCCATCTAAGGGTAGGGCCAACATCTTATACCACCTGCTGTACTCAGTTCCAGAAAGGACCTCAGGAATGTGCCATGACAACTAGAACAGATACAGAGCAATATGCTCCTGCAGACATTCTCTCTGCAGTTTATGGCCCTTGAAGATATCCAGATAATCTTGCTGAGCAATTCAGATAATCCTGTTCAGCGGGTTGTGGTTCCCCACCAAAAGTCTAACCCAATGGTTTCAAATGTGGCTTCGAGCCAAAAGTCTAGACTAAGAGTTTCAAAAAATCACCTTGTCCCATATCCCTTCTACCCAATCCCAAGCATGTAATTCCTGGCTTGCTATTTTTCCCTATTAAAAACTCTTTATACCTGGGCTCACAGCCGCCGCCACATTTCCTCCCATCTGCCATGTGTTAGCCCAGGTTGAACCTGACAATAAAAGGACCCTTATGTGCTTGCATCCAAAATAGCTCTTTGGTGGTCTCTGGGGGTTTCTTGAGATGGGAACAACATTACCAAATCTTTCCCAGAGTAACCCCTCAGCCTCCTTCTCATTGCCTGTTTCTCCTAGTACCATAGACATTGTCCCACCCAGGCCACCATCTTGTCGTTGAACAGAGTCTTAGTCTCATCTGAACTAATAGAGCTGCATTTGATGAGATCGTAGTGTGAGGTACATTATATAGGGAAATTGGGGAACACCTGAACAATAGCAATGCTAACACATATCCCTGTGTACTTTAAAGAGTTCTTTTCACGGTCTTCTGAGCCCTGCCCCGCCCCCCCCCCCATTTTGGGCCCTGTCATTCACTTCCTTTGTCCCTCTTCCTCCTCCCCACTGTGCTACATCACACTGAATTTCTTCAAGCTTTTTGGAAATACGCAATTCCTCCTATGTTGTTCCCTTGAAAATCTCAACAAAAATGTCTTCAGGGCTGGCAAGATTATAAATGCGCACCACCACATCTGTCCTGCAGGTAAACATGCTTGCTACAAAAGCCTGAAAACTTGAGTTTGACTCCCAGAATTCATGTAAAAAGGATGGATGTGGTGAGTGCTCATCTGTACTCCCAGGACTCCTATGGGGAGAGGGAAGAATCGCCCAGAAGTTGTGAGTCAGTCAGCATGGAATGTATAACCTGAAGAACTAATGTGAGTCCTTGGTTAAATTCAGCAAGGTAGAAGGAAAGAACTGACTCCTAAAGTTTTCCTCTGACATCCACATGTGTGTATGCACACACACACACACACACACACACACACACACACACACACACACATTAAAACAAGTGTCATCCGCACAGGATCCTTGCCAATTCCCTCATTTGCAATCTAAATTAGAGCCATGTGTTATGCACATCCTTTCCAGCATTTCTCAGCTTTATAAGCTCATATCTGTGACTTTTGTTTACCAAGTCTTCCCAGCTGGAACGTATGGACCACAAGGGCAGATATTCTTCTGTCTTGTTCGTCACTTTATCTCCTGTGCTTGAACTGATCCCATAAATATTTATGCAGTTCTTCTGAAGCACAGGATCCTACGCTAGGTGCTGGAGACACAAAAGATAAGACACCACCTGCGGAAGATAGCTGGACAAACAGCCCTCTACTCAAGCCTGCATATGCATAATTTAAAGAAACAAGACTGGATACACCTTCCAGTACCTACTCTTCCCTAAACAAAAGTCAAGATTCAGTTAGGCAGGAGAGCTGGCTTAGAAGACACCTGATAATGTCCGCCAAGGGTGGATTTGGGTTTTATTCCAACAACCTCCTCTGTATGTGGGAAGTGGCGGGCCTCTCTTAGCTCCTGGGCTGTGGAAACCACTGCTTGCTCCAGCTGTGCCTGCTGCTGCTCACACAGAGCTCAGACATTCCCAGTGATTATGCAGAGCAGCCAAGGCGCTCTTGTTTCTCAGAATATTCTCAAGAAATAAGACCGCATTAATAATTTGTTTTCGTGGTATGGGCCATTTGGTTGCAAAACGATATTCCAGTCCTAGCACGCCACTTGCTTTCCTCATTTACATTCACTGCTGGTTTAATTATGCTTTTCAGTCAGAATACTTATTAATTTTATAGACCTACCTGAAAATTAAATTGGATAAATTCCTTGTGCTTGGTACCTTGAAAATGTGTGGTGTGATGTGGCTTTTCTTTCCCCCCAAGCTGTTGCCAGAGCCCACTTTGGTCCTGTGCAATTTGGTTCTTCTGTAAATTCATCTACAAATAACACCATGTTAGTTTAAAGGATGTTCATCATTTCTAATCAGGAAGAACACTGCAGAGTGCAGCCCTGTTCAGGCCAAAGTAGGATGATAATGATGAAGAATATGGCCAAATATCTCATTTTCTCACTGGGGAGGAAGTCTGCCCTGAGGGGCTGGTGAGCCTGGTTGACTTGTACAAAGAACACAGTATGATACAGGAAAGAATCAATAAGCCAACAAGCCACTGAGTACAGAGGGATTATGGGATTGGGAGGGGAGTGGTGGAGAGGCTCAGAGATTAAAATGCCGATGTGTAAGTATGATGACCTGAGTTTAGATCTCCGGGACGCGCATGGAAGTTGTGTGTGGTCACGTGCATCTGTAACCTGAGGGCAGGGAAGAGACAGGTGGACTCTGGGGGATTTTACTGATCAGTCAGTTTAGCCAAATCAGTGACTTTGTGTTCAGTGACAGACTCCGACACAAAAAAATAAGCTGGAAATAAGAGGGGAAAAAATTAGAGTAAGACACTTGAGTCTTACCTCTTGGCCTCCACATGAACTTGTATTCTGTTCCCCCACCCCCACCCCACCCCCCTGCCACACACACAGAATTCATGAAGCAGGGGTTTTTCTCCTCTGACTACAGCTGATGGACTCAACAAGAGATTATTCATTCATTAGATATTTACCAGCTCCTCCTATATGATGCTAGACATACAACAATCACACAGAACCCGCTCTCAAGCAACCCCCATTCTTATAGTATTCACAAGCAAACATTGGTAACAAGCAGGGTAAGAGTTTATGCTAGGTAAAATGGAATAAAATGCCCAAGGGCTACAGAAATGAGGCAGCAAAGCCTGGAAGAAACAGAAGCTCCTCCAGGACAGGAAGCATCATGGGATTTTGTACAGTCACTGCACTGCCTAGCCCAGTGCCTGGCATACAGATACTCAATAATCAATTGTTGAGTTGAACCAACTTATAATCAATCAGGCCTACTGTGGCATATTAACCAGTGGCTCTTAACCAATTGTGACGGCTAATTTTAGTTGTCAACTTGACACACCTAAAACGGAAGCTCAGCTGAAGAATTATGTCCATCTGATTGACCTGTGGCATATCTCTGGGGGACATTTTCTTGGTTCTTAATTGATACAGGGGGACCCAGTCCACTGTGGGTGCTACTATCTCCAGGTAGGTGGGCCTGGACTGAAAGAGAAGCTGAGAGCAAGCCAGTGAGCAGAAATCCTCCATGGTTTCTGCTTCAAGCTCCTGACTTGCTGGAGTTCCTGGCCTGACTTCTATCAACAATGAGCTATAACCTGTAAAATGGAATTAACCCTTTCCTCCCCCCAGGTTGTTTTGTCAATGTTTTATCACATCAACAGACAGCAAACTAAGACATTGCTAAAACAAGAAGCCTCCTCAGCCACATGGTTAGCAAACAGGAGTGTGTGTATGTGAATGTGTATCTGTGTGTGCTCGTTTTTGTCTTTCTTTCATGAAGGTATCATTAATGATGATAGAAAGTATCTGATTCAATCTGTCATTCAATAAACCAAGCTCCTTGCATCTTCTGGTTCTATCATCCTTAAGGTCTTGTTAGTTTTTGCTTCTACTTGATATAGAAAGGTGGGGCATTGGGTTTCTTGGGAAAGGGAGAGAAGTGTAGTGGGCCGTGTTTCAAAGTAGCACTCAATGCTGCTACTTGTACTGACCATGCTTCATGATTGAGTTCTATGACAATATCTCATGGCAAAAGAGTCTGGGAAAAATGGTCAGGCAAGAAACCCAGGAAGAAAGAATGTAGGTCTGGTGATAACACCATTGTATACTTTATTGTTGAAAAATGGATCAGAGAAATATTTTATAATATGAACAGGAGACACTTAAACGATTTTAAAAAAAGGATTAAAGACCATTGCAAGAAAAGGGGTTGGGGATGGGGACAAAGCAGTGTGAGAGTGGGATGCAGCATAGCTCAGTGGTAGAGTACTTGCTTGGCATACATAAAGTCCCAAATTTGATCCACAGTATTCCAGCATGGGTTCTCCTATGTACAATGAGGTGAGGCTGTAACAACAGCAGGATCAAGTGAAGGGAGACCTGCTGCTCTGTACCCAGGCACAGATCTTGTTGTAAGGGCAGTTAGGAGTTTCTGAAACTTTTTGAATATAACATGGTCAGGTTTGCATCTTGGAAGATTATTGTAGGTCTGCTGTGGAAATCACAAGGGGCCATGAATACACACAGATAGGCAGACTCTAGAAATACTTGCAAGTTAAAAATGAGGGCAAGGCTGCTGATTGGATGATGTGGTGTTTTGAATGAGATAGCTCTCATTATTTTGGGTATCTGAATACTTGGTCTCCAGCTGGTGGCACTGTTTGGGAAGGGGTAGGTGGTGTGACTTTTCTGGAGGAGGTATGCCACTGGAGGCAGGCTTTGAGAGTTGAAAGACCCATTTCATTTCAAGTTTGCTCTCTCATCTCCTGCTTCCTTAGCCTCTGTTCCTGCCACTACCGATCTACTCCTGAGAGGATGTTGGGCATTGAAGACACTCCATGTGGAGGGTGTCTTCTTCTTGGCAAAAAAA
>CABHPH010120771.1:0-12219 GCA_902168325.1 Peromyscus nudipes
CTGCTCTAGGTGCATACCACAGGCCAGACCTAAACTGAAAGCTTCCTCCATAAACATCTCCGTTGTTTGCAGGACTCCTTGGGGAAGAGCAAGAATCCTAGCAGCCCTGAGACCTGGCCTGTTGGGGTACCCTGGGGGAGGCAGCCCCACTGGGATTCTCACCTTTTTGGAAGAGGAACTGGCTAAAGAGGAAGGAAGGGAGGGTGGAAGCAGGTGGCAAGACCTGAGACCTCCAAGGGACAAATGAACTACTGCACTTTGTGGGTGGGAACAATCCCAGTGCTTTTAGGGCCTGCCCGAGTTATACAAGGTTTCTCACAGATGCCTACATCTTACTGTACAATGAATCGCACACGCACATACTCTTTATACCTTTTTTCCTGTGTCAAGGTCTTACTACATAGGCTAGACTGGCCTTAAACTCTCTAAGAAGCCAAAGGTGACCTTGACTTCTGATCCTACTGCTCTTACTTCCCTAATGCTAGGATTACAGGTGCATGCCATCATGTCTCAGTTTATATGGTGCTGAAAATTGAGCCCAGGGTTACTTACATGCTAGGTAAGTACTTTACCAACTGAGCTACCTCCCCAGCCTGGCTTTGAACTCTTGACCTTCCTGCCTCAGCCTCCCAAGTACTGGGATTACAGGTATGCACTGCTAGAACCCAGCTAAACATCCGTCAGAATTTTTCAAAAAGGAACTAGGGAACAATGTGAATGAAAAATTAACACTGATTTAATACATTAGAGATGAATAGGAAACACGCTCACAAACCTTGTACTACAACATCAGGTTTGACTGAAGTAGAAAATCTTCTATTTAAGGGGTCAATTTCACCAGTGGCAAGGAATCCCTAAGAAGAGAGGAGCATTAACACTATGAAACACTGCTTTAACTAAGATTTCACCTTGCTGCTACACTTGAAAATGACATATTTGGGGGCTCACACCCTCGAAAACCTTTTCTTCATATTTGTTGATTCTCTCTCCATAACAGAGTAAGCTACTCAGACTGCTACTGATAAATGTATTGCATGCTTGGTGCTTAGCTCTGAGGGTTACTCAAACACGCCCCCACGTTGTGTGAGTGAAAAGAAAGCTATTGCTAGTGCTAGCTGAGTTCCTGCGTGTACACTGTCACACTCGGGTCTCCTGTCTCCAGGTGGGGAAAGCCGACACGAAAGTGCTTATAGTGAGACTTCGGTCCAGGGCTGACTGTTTGGAATAGAAAACTCTCCCCATCTTGTTGACTGTGCTCTTTAAAAATATACCTTCTTATACTTTCTAGAAATGATCCAAGCATCCAAAGGGGATGAAGGTGATCTGAGATGGAGCGGACCTACTGCTGGGCCCTAGGAAGACTTTTATATTGGAGAGGAGGTCTCAGAGGAGTGGAGTTAGTTATTTCCCACCTCACACGTACTGAAATCTGAGCTGGAATGCATTGTACAGACAAGTGAGCCCAAATTTTCACTTTACAATTGAGGCCCAGCGAGGTTAAGAGACCTGCCAAAAGTCACTGAGCTGGTTGGCTACAGGATTGACTTTCAAGAGGATATATGTGCGGTCCTATAAAGAAAGCCATGAGCATGGAACTTGGGAGATTAAATATACCTGGGAAGCACCTCAGTAACCAGTGTTCCCAGGGGATGTGTCCATTGTGCTATCTTTCACTGGTCTTTACCACACCAGCACCCCAGTAACATTCTGGTGCCCTGTCCTCTTCCCCAGTTTTATAGGTGGCAGAGCACACAGGCTGGCCAGCCTTAGGTGGCCAGTCTTTTCTTCTTCAGCCTCCTTCCCCACACCAGAATTCTCACTCAAGACTGAGAGATTCACTTTAAAGCTTTTCCAACAGAAGCCTGGGGGCAAGAGGGAATGGACCAGGAGGTGGGTTGGTGTGGGCTGTCTCTTTCTAGGGAGAGATCTGAAGAGCCCTTCTGCTTCCTGTGTCCTGGGCTGAGAGAGCTTCTAGCCCATCTAATAACTTCCTAACCCTGTCTCTTCTCGGATCAGATGTGCTAATCTTGGCTGAAAAGGTTCCCATGTCTGCTCAGCAACAATGCAAACAGATTCTAACTAAATAACAGGGATTCTGCTGAGAGGGAGACAGGGACATGGCATGTAGCTGATCTAAATTGGTTTTACTGTAAATATGGATATGAAAGGCCAGAGAAAAACCTGGGGCCCAAAAGAGCCCAGGCGACCTGGAAGGCAATGAAGTTGCACAGACTATTCATAGTCACTCAGTACAGAGAACCACTGTACTCTTCCCAGATTCCTGTACCTCCAACCAGATAGATGGCTTTCCAGCCTACCTCTGCTAGCAGGGAGCTGAGGATGTACAAGGACTGTCCCCAAAGATGGGGCAGCTTCCCCAGTGGAATTCGGTCTACTGTGTGTGGGTTCTTGTACTCTTCATCCACCTGGCAGAGAAAATGAAAAGTTCAAGGTCAGAATGTCAGAGGACACAAAGGCCTGCAATGGCCTATATTTGGGGAACACACTGAAGATTTATAAAGCAGTTCTCAGCCTCCAGACCAATCCTGTGCAATACAGGATGGTGGACTCAGAAGGCAAAACCTTCCTCTCTCAGCACCCTGTGGCTGTAAGCAATAGAGGGGGATTTCTAATCTTGGCCTGGTCGGAGGCCACTGGTGCTGGAAGCCTGACCTGCCTGCTCTATACCCAGCTCTGGGCAGCAGGAAGCTCCACAGCTCTTGCTTATGGATGGCTGTGTTCTCACAAAAACCCAAACCAAACAGCAGCCTGCATACGCATAGTGCATAGCTGGATGTCAAGCCTGCTTTCTTCTGCTGGCTCACCATCCCCAGGGATGTGTGCCCATGCAAGGAAATTACCAGAAGGTGGCACTATGCATTGCAGAAACCCAACAGTGCTGCTACCACTCCCCAGCCTACCTCCTTTAGAAAGTGGAATTTCCCCAGAGCTTTATCTTAGCAACGTAAGTTTCTGTGCTTTTTTAAAATCCTAGCAATGCCTGCTCATTCTGAGGACAGTGCCAGCTACATATGGGATGCTCTCCTTCTAAACTCCATGCTTCTCTTTAAGGTTTTAGTCATTGAAACATTGATTAAGGTAGTCACTCAAAGGAAACAGGAAACATTTATCCCTCTATAAGGGAAAAAAACTGTATCAAGTGTTTGTGTGTGTGTTGGGGGGGGGGAGTTCATTCTCAGTATTGTGGATTAATATTATCAATACGCTTAATAAAGATTTATATTTCTTGATAGTAAACATTTAAAAAATTTAAGTTTTGCACACACTGAATGGAACTATCACTTGGTAGTCAAATAGTCAAGAAAGAAATAACAGTACAGAAGGAAATTCTCCAAAATGCAATAGTGGTTATTACTGAGTCATAGCATTAGGGATAGCAAATGTTTTCTTCTTTCTACAGAACTCTGTATATATTTTACAATGTATAGCATTATTTACAATTGACTAGCACATTACATACACATCAAATACACTGAAATACAACTATTAACAAAGACTGCAACAATCTAGACTGAGACTATCTATTGCAAAGAACAAAAAGCAGACAAGCTTTCTAGGTCAAAAATGAACTTGTTCTGCCCTTTTTTCCACTAGAGTTCAATTCTACCTCTTCATGGAGGCATCTCTCTCCTCCCTATTCTGGTCCTTCTGAACCACTACTTACAGGTGCATTTGTACCACGTCTTTGCTTCCATCTCTTCTGTGGCTGCCTGCATCTCACAGCCTAGTTCTGCTTTCACCTTGCTTATAGACTCAAAGACACAGAACCACCTTCTGTACTAGGCTGTGCCAGGCATGGAGCAGCTGCTCACTACACGTTTGCTGGACATACTTTCACTAGTCCCCAGCTGTGCAGTGGAGGGTCCACAGACGGTGGCACCTTGCCCAAGCATACAGGCTGCATGCCACACAGTCCCAGACTTTCCTAATTTGTACAAAGCTGCCATATAGGTTTGTGGTGTCTTGCAAGATTCCTTCCCAATGGTCTCTAAATGTTATTGATGTGACTGAAGAACCCTGCCAACTCTCACCTGCAAAGCTAACACAAAATGAAATTAAGGTAAAATACTGTCCAAATGCTGGTGCCTAGTATATAAGCTAAATATACTGTATAAAATGAAGAAATCTGCAGGAGACGTCATGACACATAGAAGACATCCCTGGCAGATTCTGTAACTTCATCTGTATGGTGAGGCATGACAAAAGTCTTGTCCTTAACGTGTCCTAAGAAAGCTTGGATAACAGGAAATGTCTGTTCATGCTACAATGGGAACATGGAGTCGCTGGAAGCTCAGACTAGGTCTAGGCTGGTAGGACTGAGTGGGGTCTGGTCCCTGAGTGGAATCCAGGGTTGTCTTAGATTGGACAGGTTCCAGAGTCCTCAGTATAGTCAAGCTCTTTCATGTCCTTTGGTCATGGGTGTATGGGCCTGATTCAAACACAGATTAGGTACACGTATGCTTCAAAGGTCTTTAGCTGCTGCTGCCCTAGGATATCCATAGTCAAGCATGTTCCACATGTTTCTCAAAGCCATAATTCCTTGTGATGGACAGGAAAACTAGCCTTTAGAAACCACTTCTGGAGGAAAAGATCATTTGGCCTAAAAGGTAGGAGAATACCAAAAAGCCAAGTCCTAACTCACAGTCTAGATGAGCAGCACAAGGGGCTTACCACCACATGATTACCTTGTCTGGTGGGATGGCATAGAGTTCTGGCACCAAGTGGATCCCATCTTTGCCCCTGATTAAGATTCCTTCCAGAGCTTCTCGGTATTCTTGGACCTGGAAAACAGCCCCAGCATGTTTAGTGTGACAGAGGCCTGGCAGTTAATGATGCAATGGCAATACACCTTAGAAAACAAAAACAAACTAGGCCTCTTGGCAACAGAGCAAAAAATGCTAACATGTTTGGCTGTAGAAGACCAGAGAGGGACTCCTGCTGACACCATTGCTTGTCCCTCCCTGAGTCCAGCTCCACTTGCCAAGTTTCCAGGGAGAGGGAAAGGGCAGCCCCTGACGAAGTAGCTGTTTAGTCCTCACACTTTCCATAGTACTGTCATTTCTACTATGTACCAGACAGCATTCCTATACTCTTCTTTAAAATAATTTACTCTTAGTTGGGCGGTGGTGGCACACGCCTTTAATCCCAGCACTCGGGAGGCAGAGGCAGGCGGATCTCTGTGAGTTCGAGGCCAGCTTGGGCTACCAAGTGAGTTCCAGGAAAGGCACAAAGCTACACAGAGAAACCCTGTCTCGAAAAAACCAAAAAAAAATAATAATAATTTACTCTTAAGTTTTCTCATATGTAAAAGTTGTCTTTCCAAGTTTAAAACATCTTGGGTTAGAAATTCTATATTAGGCAGCATATTCTAGTTCTGCCTAAGTGGTAGTTTTCCAATAATCTATCTATCTATTAGATAGATGGTACACTATACTTTAAAGATGTGTTGTCCTCAGAATGGGAATCAGGATATGAGCTACATTGGGGAAGAGGTTTTGCTTTTGTTTCCACAGGAGAAGAAAAGCTATGGATACCATCAAAATTGATAAAGATTAGATTCAAACAGGAAAAGTCTCTTGATTAGAAGAGGCGACAGTTCAACAGCCTGGTCATTCAATCTAAACTAACTTATAAGACTAACAAATGCCTTTTATTTGATCAGATATAATGCCAAAAAGGAAACTCCCCAAAGTTAGGGCTGGGGCAGGCTTTTGTTTTTGTCTTTCCAGGAGAATGAAGGCATCTAGCAAAAGAATCTGAAGACCACTAGACAAATGAGACATCTGAAGAAAAGGAACAAATCATCCAGAGAAAATGTCCCAAGAAAGAGAGTAAAGTGCCCTAATGTTATAGCACATTTCCAATAGGATAAAGTTTCATAAATCTCCCTAAATGCTTGTTTCTGCTGTTCTCTATAGACATATAAGGCAAATGGAAGTTTTGGAGTCCCAGTTCAATTAAAAATTAAAGCTGGCTTTGGAGTTGGAGTATGGCTCTTTCCTTCTTTAAACCCATACATGCTTGTTAAAGGAAAATCCAAAATCTCTGTCTCATGTCAGAAGAGCCACCTAGTATGGGACAGAAAAATAAACAAAATTAGGGGACTACTCTATTGCTACTAATCTCATGACCCTTTGGTATTGACTCTTTAAATCTTTTTTAAAGTATAAATATTATTTCAAAATTTGTAAGATTTATATATCTATTTAATATAAGATATATATATATATTTAAACTTTCTGTCATGATATTAATGGTCATATAGAGTACTAATTTTAGAAAAAGGTTGCATCTATCTTTGTGTACATGATTTCATGTTTGAGTCTGAATTGGGTAACTAGGAATTAAGTTTGTGTACTCCAGATGTACTTAACAAACTGTGGTCCTTTAACCTCTCCAAGATCTGCTACATACGACATTTAAAATATTTAAGTTTTCCGCAGTGAACTGTGACTGTGGTCCTAACAGTGACCTTTGAAGTCTCCAAAATGATCATGGGGCCCCACAATGATTCCGCCTAGATTGTGGTAATGTCACTAAGCTGACAAACACTACATAAAGATCAGTTCTGGGCTACAAACTGCTCAGGACAATTTCAAGGTGGCTAGCTGAGGTGGTCCAGCCTCATGCATTACTCCAGCCAGGATTTCAGATAAGCCCTACACCTGGCAACAAATGATACAGCTAGCTCTCCCAGGACTTGACCAGTATCTCAGTTTTCTCAGGGTCCCCTAGAGATGCAGTTGACCCCCGCACCCAGACAACAGGATGCAATCTAGAGAACATGACGCCTATATTCCCAAGAGGTGGGGTGGGTGGTTTTTGGTCATTCAGTGGGTTATGGATTTTTGTCATTGTTTAGGGGGGTTGGTTACAAGTTGTTATTGGTAATAGGAAAAAAGCTGAACAAAGGAGATTAGATTCAGGGATCTTGTTCTGAAAAGAAAAAGGGGGGATATAGAAATGATAGGATAAAAGGGTAGATTATTGAATCTACTTTTAAACTAAAAAAAGCAACTATTAGTCTTAAATATTTTACATTGGTATGCATTTTTGTATATCGATACAAATTTAAGGTTATTTTTGTTAGAACATACTGTACATGTTTCTATTGCTGTTTAAGGTATTGTACCTATACAGCTCATTTAACAATGTAATGTAAATTTCTAGTCCTTGAAAGTTATTATTACAAACTACTTAGAATAATAAAGAAATGCAGGTTAGTAGTTAGTCACCTATAACAATCAAACTTGTAGTCATGTTAGGTATGTTTTCAAGGTCAAACATATATTTTAGATAGACAGGTGGTCTTCAAACACTTCAGAGATCTACAGAATATGGTATTTAAGATGTTTTAATAGCATAAGGCTTTTCATGACAATGAGACACGTCTGCTCCTGGCAGCACCAATCTACTTCAAAAAAGGATAATGGGCATCAATGAACCACGATATGGAGTTTGCTTTCTTTATAGCAAAAGATAGCCATTTTGGCAAGAAACTGCCCTTGCCTCAACTGCTGACAGTATGTTGTCCAAACTTGACCATCAGGACACACAAAAAAGTGACTGCCAAACTTGACCGAGACAGGGTAGTACAGTCCTTTAAAATTCCTGCTTCACAGAGAAGTTTGTCAGATATTCCAGGACTGTAGGCCAAAGATGAATGTGCCAACACTGCAGAGGAACCTGGGGTGACTCTCCAGACAGCCAGCTATTTTTGTTATTTCTTTTAGTTTTAGAAGTCACTTGCTCTGAACTTCCTGTTTACTCGGGTAATATTATATTCTTCTGGGGTCTTTGATGGAGTTGAAGACTAGATAGTCATAGTTATATGTGGTGATGTATTATGTCCCCCAATATACTATGTCTCCCAATAAAATTTACGAGAGGATCAGAGGAAAAGGCCAACCACTATAGTACACAAAAGTCATGCAATGTTAGCACACGCCTTTAATCCTATCATTTGGCAGGCAGAGATCTGTCTGGATCTCTGTGAGATCAAGGCCACACTGGGAACAGAGCCAGGTGTGGTGACACACACCTTAAATTCCAATACTAGTTAACCATGAAGGTCTGGAGGTCTGTACAGACAGACAGGAAATGACAGAGCTGGGCAGGAAGAGCAAGGATGTAGCTGGACAGAGAGAGCAAATCAGATGGCAGAACAGCAAGGCATATAGGTGTGGGTAAACAGGAAGTATCTTGCTTTTTGGAAGCTGAGGAGTTGGTAAGGTAAGATTAGCTGTGGCTGTTCCTATTCTTCTGATCTCTCTCAGGCTTTAACCCCAATTTCTGGCTCCGAGTTTTTTTATTTAATAAGAACATTTAGAAATTCGTCTACAGTTATAGTTTTCCTTACTTATGATAGGAGGTAAATGAAGTATAGAGCTTTGGACTCATCATGATAGAATAAATAATGGAGCATTTTCTCCAAATATGCCAAATACAAATGGACTGCAAATTGTAAATGTAATTCTTACCTGATAATTGTTCTTATTGTTTATAGTTTTATTATGTTAGAGTTAAAACCTTTCCTTTTTATTTAGACAAAAAGGGGGGAATGTTGTGGAATAGTCTTTTTGTACACTATGAAGATTTGTAACTTGGATTGGTTTAATAAAAAGATGAACGACCCATAGCCAGGCAGGATTTTTGGGGTGGAGAGGACACTGGGAAGATGAAGGGCAGAGACATGGAGAGTCACCAGTCAGAGACAGAGGAAGCAGGAAAGCAGCATGGGCAGTAGAGAGTAAAGGTAATAAAGCCATGAGGCAGAAAGTAAATTAATTGAAATGGGTTAATTTAAGTTATAAGAGCTAGTTAGAAACAAGCCTAAGATATCGACTGAGCTTTCATAACTAATAATAAATTTCCATGTGACTTGGGAGCTGGCAGGAGGACAGAAAAATCCACCTACAGGATCCCTAAAGCTCACTGCCCAGTCAGTCGAGCTGATTCAATGAGTTCTACTAATGAGAGATCCTATCTCAAAAAATAAGGTAGAGAGAGGCGGAGATCAACTGAAGATATCCAACATCAACCTCTGGTTTTCACACATGGCATCCTCTACACACACACACATACACACACACACACACACACACACACACACACACACACACACACACAAAATGTTTATTGGTTAGATATTTGCTGGGTGAATATGGCTTGGTGGTAGTGCTTACCTACAATGTACAAGGTCCAAGTTTCATCCTCAGCAAAACACACACACATACACTTATATACTTATATGTCAACAAGGGCTAGAGATGTAGATGAGTGGTAAAGTACTTGCCTTGCATACACAAGGCCTTGGTTTTGATCCCTTATAGTGTCAAAAAATCTAAATATGTCAACTAGAAGAGACAGCATAGGTGTGGGGTAGCAGATTCTCTGAGAGTTATAAAACAAGATATAATAATGAAGTAACAAACGAAGCCATTATGTCCTTTCATTTGAGCATGGTTTCTGTTATGACTGTTTGCTTACTCTAAACCCTTACCTTATTCAAAACTAATGTTAAAAGATTCAAGTTTTTTCATTGTCATTATAAATACACACACACACACATTCACTCATTATTCAGTAAACTTTGGATGAGGCAAAAAAGCTAGTTTTTAAATTAAACATGAATTTCATTTACTCTAGTGAGAGATATCCAAATATTTGGGTTAATTCTTGTCTAAATTATACAAAAGACATCGATGTCTAACAACAACATTTGTGATGTTTTATACCATAAGTATCAAGCTTCTTGATTTAATTAGTATCTATAATGTCATATAGTATAATCAGCTGGGATTAAAAATGAATTAAATATTTGTATTTTACTAATAAAAGGGAGATTATTCTATAGTGATATCTTCCAAAGTTCCATTTCTAATGATTTAAATATAAGTAAGATAGTTCATTGAGCACAAACAACTGTAAATACAGGGAGATTTACAATCAGTCTCATGAAAAATTATGTCAATTCTGGTTATTTTCAACATGTTTGTCTCATCTGTAACATTCACTCCATTAGGTCAAACTTTGTTCTGGATTACTTAATTTTAGGTATAGTAATCTATGTCACATTTAAATGTTATGTCAGATATAGAGGAGGTAAAAGACAATTCAGATCCAGATCATGATGCCAACAATTTTCCTATGATCCAGGAGTTTCTTTTTATTTATTCTTCTCTCACATAATATATCTGGACCCCAGCTTCCCCTCCTTCCATTCCCCCCAGTTCCCTCTTCCCTCTCCCCCAAATCCACTCCTCTTCTCTTTCCCTTCAGAAAAGGGCAGGCCTTCCAGGGATACCAACCAAACCCAGTATAACAAGTTACAATTGGATGAGGTGACCCAGTAGGAGGAAAATTGACCCAAAAGCAGGCAAGAGTCAGAGACACCCACTTCTACTGTCAGGAGTCCCACAAGAACACCAAGCTAAACAACCAGAGCATGTATGCAGAGGGCCTGGTGCAGACCCTTGCAGGCTCCATGATTGCTGCTTCAGTGTCTGGGAGCTCCTAGATGCCCTGCTTAGTTCAATCTGTGGGCTCTGTTCTGATCCAGGAGTTTCTTAACAGCCTTCTCTCCTGAAGACTCCTTCCTGCCTCATCTGTCTCAGATCCTCGAAAAGGGCCTTCCTAGCTATAAGTAACCTTACACTATTTGATATATAATATGTGGACCCTGAATGCACAAATTATGATGCTTGCCAAACATGGGGAACTGTGAACAAAAAGCTCTTGAAAGGAATCTGTGGCACAAATTAATTGGTCTTAATAATAAAAACCCAGAGTCAGATATCAGGGTCAATGCTGAAAGTTCAGAGAAGTAAAGGAGCAGCCAGAGTCACCTCTTACCTCCATGACTCCTCAGATCGAAAAGGGCTGAGCTCCTGTCTCCTCCCGCCTTATATTTCTCTCTCCACCCAGCCATATCATTTCCTGTCTCTACCTCCCTAGTGCTGCAATTAAATGCATGTGCCTCCCAAGTACTAGGATCAAAGGCATGAGATCCCAAGTGCTGGGATTAAAGACATGAGCCTCCACCGCCTGGCTCTGTTTCTCTTTTAGACTGGATCAATCTTGTGTAGCCCAGGGTGGCCTTGAACTCCTGATCTTCCTGCTTCCTCCTCCCAAGAGCTGGGATTAAAGGTGTGTGCCACCACTGCCTGGCCTCTATGGCTATCTAGTGGCTAGCTCCGCACTCTGATCTCCAGGCAAGCTTTATTTGTCAGAGCACAAACAAAATATCACCACAGGAATCTGTATATGCAGAGACTGATTAGTGACTAGAATTTCAGTACTGTGGAAAGATTGGAATGTTGCCAAGTCCAGAAGCTAGTGACCTTATTTTGAAGTGGGTCTAGCTCTCCAAAGCAGCCACTCCTTGCCCACTTATGTGTTAGAAATAACACCCTGTGACTAATAATAAAACTCTTTTGGAATTTTTAAATTTAGCAGATCACTAGCTTCCACCACTTCAAAAGCTCAAATACCATTTGGGGCTTACAGAAAAGCTTCCCCTATCTCAGTACCTGCCTCTCTGGTGTACCCGCCCTACCAATGTATTTTAAACTTGCCTTGATTTATGACGTGCTTTCTTTTGTAAAACTATATAAACTTCATGAAACTGTTTCCATGTTAGAACATGGAATTTGGAGTAGCCTAAATACATGTTCCTGGATTATGGACACTTAAAATGGTTACAGAATAAAGTATCTCTTATTCCCTTAAAAAAGATATGAAGCATAGTCATTTTAATCTCCTTATCTCCCTCGGTCCCCTTGATCATTGCTAAGTCTATTTTTCACTGAAATTCAAAGTCAGTCATTTGGAGAACTTCCAATACTTAGAATAAAAGACAAGAAGGCCCAAGATAAACTCTAAGCACAATGTAGGAATGAATAAAGATGGGACCTTAACATTTTAAATTTACTGCCTATATTCCTGAGCACTGGGTTTTCAAAAGCCAAAATGCACAAGACGAGACTACCATCTCCTTCTCCAGACCTGGGATGTGATTAGAATGGGCTCTGAGAAGCCAGAGTGAGATCCTGGTTAACAGGATCTACTGGCACTATTGAGTGTTGTGGAAACTAGCAGATAGGGCCTATCTGGAGAAAGTAAGTCATTAGAGTTATGTTCTTGGGAGAGTGTACTGGGGCCCTAGCTTTTCCCCTACCACATACCCTGTTTCTTGGC
>CABHPH010120773.1:4857-16393 GCA_902168325.1 Peromyscus nudipes
TCCTTCCTTCCTTCCTCCCTTCCTTCCTTTCTTCCTTCTTTCTTTCTCTCTTTCTTTTTGTCCTTACACATTCTTTGAGTAATATACTATGATTTCTGGTTTTGTGTTTTTATGGGAGTTTTGTATGCCCCAATGTGTGTCTATGCATCTATATGTATTTCTTCAGTTTTTTTTTCATTGACTCTTTTCCTTCTGGATTGTTTCCTCCTATTTTCAGTGTGTTTTCTTCTTTTTGCTTATAACTTTTAACCTATTATTCCCTTAATTTTCTTCATTACGCAATTATATTTAACTTATTTTCCTTTCTAAATCTAATTCAGTTTCTTGGAATCAATTTGTAGGAAATAGCTCTACAGACTAAATTATTAAAAAAATCTGGAAGCAAACTAACCTAAGATCAGGTAGCTAAGATATATATATATATATATATAGTACTACTTGCAGAAAGGATATATTAATTGATTTGTATATTACAGTCAATGGTTATATTGTTATTTCTCACATGTAAATAAAGATGTATGTATATGTCTATCTTACATTTCTTCTTCTGTTCTTTGTTGTTTTACTCTTCTCTATTCTGGTTTATATGTTTTGATTTTATCTAATTTTATTTTAATATTATCATTTTATCAGATGCCTTCCTGTATCCTATTGAGAAATAGAAAGAAAGGATGTGGTATAGAGAAGAAGAGCAAACAGCCCAGAGAAACAGTGCTTAAATATAAATGTATTTATAGCTTTGCCACATCTACTTCTTACGTTAAAAAATCATGCATATCTATTTGTCAGGTTAAAGCTATAGTTAAGATGTTACATTACTCATTACATTTATTTATTACAAATAAATGTTATTTATATGTGGCATGAAAATAACAAAAAGTAGATGGAAATATTTAGTTTGATTTATTTTTATAAATGCAAATACTCATGTAATCAAAAGTCTCTCCCCAAAATAGGATAGTTATATATCATCTTCCACTCCCTTAATCTCTAAGGCTGGAGCTGTATGTTATTGAAACTGTCACAGAAAACTTTATAAATGTCTGATCAATAGTTGTGATTTTTTTCCTCATCTATTTTTTGTGCAGTCATATCATCTGAGAATAGAAGACAGTTTCATTGTTTTCCCTTACAATTTAATCCAACACTTTCAATCACACCAATGAAGAATTATAAAGTTGCGATAAAACTCGGCAAGTAGATGTGCTTATCATCAAAGGACAGCCAAGGCAAGAATTTAATATTTCTCTATTCAGAGAACACTGACAGGTGTGGAGTTCAGGTTGATAAGACTTCTTGGTCTGTGGTTTGTATGGGTGCTCACAAATAAAGAGGTCTTAGTACATCAGCTGGGTATTTTCTTCAGTTGTTTGTGTACTTTACTTTGGGAGACAGTCTATCTCACTACCTGAAGCTCACTGATATGCTAGACTATTAGGCCAGAAAACTCCATATCTAGTCCTACAATCACAGACAAATATTACCCACACTGAATTGTGCAAGGGGTGGAGATCTGAGTCTAGGCCCTAATGTTTGTGTAGACAGTCTTTGTTAGTTAAAAAATAATAGCTTTACACTTGTTTTCTGAAACCTATTGTTTCTAGATAATTGTCACTTTTTTGTTTTTTTTTATTTTTTTATTTTCTTTTATTTTACAATATAATTCAACTTTACATATCAATCATAGATTCCCCCATTCTCCCTCCTGCCGCTCCGCCCCCCTCTCCCCGGCCCACCCCCCATTTCCATCTCCTCCAGGGCAAAGACTCCCCCAGGATTGAGATCAACCCGGTGGACTCAGTCCAGGCAGGTCTAGTCCCCTCCTCCCAGGCTGAGCCAAGCGTCTCTGCTAAGCCCCAGGTTTCAGACAGCCAATTCATGCACTGAGCACAGGACCCGGTCCAACTGCCTGGATGCCTCCCAAACAGATAATTGCCACTTTTACCCAATATGTCATCAAAATAACAACAACAACAACAACAACAAAAACTTCACACAGTGATGAATGTATTTCCCCATTTCCCTGTCAATCTGTCCAGTTACGTTAGTGGATTTTAATGGAAAGCATTTGCATATGTGGAATACTACATTTGAACTGTTTTCTGCACCAATAGATCTTACTTTTGTTTAAAATGCCTCTGCTAATTTTCATTGTCGTCATGGTTTGTTTTTGCCCTTCCTCTAACTACCATAACTGCTGAAACCAAGCATATTTTTTCCTAATAAAATGAATGGGGGGATTTTTCATCTTCTTTTATCTATAGTGGTTTGTTGCAATAATATGTATTATTTCATTTATAAAGTTGTCTAAAAATTACCAGTTAGTTCATTTAGTCCCCAGATAGTCTCTGCATGGTCATTTAAATAAAGAGTTATATTTTATTAGCTCATATAATACTACTCAGCTTGTCTTTGGTGATAGTCTCTTGACTACATTTTAAAAACATCTCTATTTCATGCAGATTTGTAAGAATGATTGTCACAAAAATTACACATAAAATAATTTCTATTAATTAAATCTTTCTGTTGTCATTTATAGTCTGTGCAGTGAAATCCCCTCTTGCATTTCTGATACTGTCTGTATTCTTCTTAATGGGCTGACAATATTAACAGAAATGAAGGAGGTTGGTGGATTAGAGACTCCTAACCAGAAACTCACCAGTTAGCTTTGTTAGCTGGAATGGTCTGGAGAATCTTTTCTTTACCAAATGGTGTATAATGAACCATAAAAGACAGAAGCATGTGACATTCTTTTATCCCAAGAATATGTTAGAATATCCAATTAGTATTAAGTATCATAATGATGCCAAATTGGTTCTCATCACAAACCACTGTCTTCCCTAATTTTTCAATAAAAGAAAGAGTGAAGGACTCTGGACTGCTTCCCCCAAAATAAAGAATTTTCATGGGAGGTATTGAGCAAATGGTTCATTTTATTTCAGGTATGGTTATTTTTTCTTTACATATACGTGTAAATAATTATGTGTGATTACATACAATTATAATTTATTTGTGTACTTATCAGGAATGATAGAAGCAGGATCATAGCATACCTATATTATCCAACTTTCACATGTCAATATGATGAGTGTACTAAGTCTTCTATTCTGTATGAGGATTCACAAAGCATTACCCTACATGATAATCATCCTGCTCTGCCAGAGAACATCAGGATGCAAATATTCTATCTGGCTACAAGCTCCCAACCTTTCACCTCTATACCCATGTAGTAGTTACATAGGACCTGAAGGATCAGTCTTTCAAGTTAATGAACTTCATTCTGAAGCAATGCTTTCATCTTTTACTATTTCCTGTTTGTTTTTTGCTTTCTTTTTGGTTTTGTTTTTGGAGTTCACTGATGTCCAAAGTTAACACCCATCTGGATGTACAGGATCTTCATGAACAACATGGGCCAAAACTGGACAAGATTCAGAAGACTCAATTGCTCTGATTTCACCACTCAGGACGTAGACCAAAGCTAATGGTATAAACTTAAGGCAATGGCTTGTATGTTTTATAGTGGCTGTCCTCCAGTGTATATGAGAAAACTTCACTGAGCAGTTTAAGCACTGGACAATCGCATCTTAACATGTAGTTAATCTATCCCTGAACTATCTTTATAATTTATGTAGCAGATTTCTACCACATAAGCGCGTTGTGTCACACTGTGTATAGCTAATTGAACCATTGTTTTGGTATTTTGTCAAAAATGCCATCATGATGGATATAAAGTACTTCCAACACAACAATTACTATAGTAATTGTAGCTTTCTGTAATTACAACTTATTCCAATTTACATCTCAGTTTCAGAATCCAAGTCACCACATATGTTTGTCATTGTAATGTTAGCTCACTTGAATGTGAAAGCAACACAGATGCATTCATGTATCATTTTCTTTGTTCTGTTACTTGCTGATATAGTCCACAAAACACTTGCTGTACACATAAAATTCTACTTTAGTGGTATTTTACATAGACAGTTAACCTGCTCCTAATCTTAGTTAATTATTTCAATTACTTATGAAGTTGGTTATATGACCTCTTGCATATAACCTCATATACGAAGCATGATATTCAGACTTTTACTATCATATAGAAATACGGTGTATTTGTTAGCCATTATTTTCACCAAATTTCACAAAATCTCGTTATTTTCTTCTTACTGTTAGTAAAGTTTTTTTCCTCCCCAAACTGTATATATTTACTTATTGTGAGATATGTTAGAGTGTGAATTGATGCTGTAGTCTCAGAAAAGCATACATTTAACAGAAAACCCACACATTTCTTGGATTTTGCTGTATACTCACTGTGGATCTATATAGGAGCAACATATAACTAATACAAATTTGTTAAGTGTTGAATACATAAAAGAGGGAAAAACAAACTTTTTGAGGGGAAGTACTAGAGATCTTGGGATATTTAGAAGCAAAGACTAGTCTGATTTATTTGTCCAGTAGAACTCCCCAGGTAATTCATGCCAGATACTTGACAACAAGGCAGAAAATATGAATATGGCTCCTTGAACTAAGTTAACCTCAACTTGATGATAAAGATGAATATTCATAAAGAAACACTATATTAGCAGGCACATTAACATGGAGTATTATAAACAAAGTAAAGGAGATGAAAGGTTGGAGAAGAAAACATTCTGGAGTCTTGGAAGTTGTGCATATAAGCTATAAAAGGTAGGAGTTCTATAAAACTAAGCATGAGGCAAACTTGAAAACAGCAGGAAAACAAAATAACATCGGCACAGTAAATGACTGTAATTAGATCAGGGTGTCTAAAATTGCACAGCAAGGCTGAGTAACTAGAAGAGAGAGGAGGACATTTATGAAGAACATCAATGTTAGCAAGAGGTTTAACATATTTTCTGAAAGCTTTAGGAGCAACTTGTGTACTTTACATATGCAGTTTATGACCACAGGCTAATGCAAAGGACAAGAAAACAATGTTCTAAGAAATATACCTTCTCAAAGACAATATAAGAGACTGCCAGGTCAGCTGAAAATTATGTTCTGGGCCACATGATAACCATGATTGCCAAATGTCCTGTAAACAGGGTATGCTTAAGAGTATCAACATTTCCTTTCACATCCACATCTTTATTGATTATTGTGTAAAACTTTTGAAATATGTATTAAAATTTAATAATGGCATATAATGCATTTACAGTTATATGTGAGGGTCTTTGATTCTATATGCAACCATTTTCATGATAACTTAGTCATATATCTATGAATTTTGTAAGGAATGCAACAATATAAAGGATTTCTTTGATGATGTTCCAACTAAAATACTATCTTACAACCTTTTTAAAATTGGGAACAACCAGTACTTGGCAACAACTTGTGTACATCAACACAAGCAGATGATTGAAAACAAAATTTGGTATACATAAAAAATGAAGTAAGAATCATCATTTTTAAACAACAAATAATGTCATTTGTAAGAACAAGGAAGTAACTGAAGGACATATAAGGAAAAATACTCTCATGTAGGAATCTGAACATATTCAACTCAAAGAAACATAAAGAATAGTTATACCAGATGATTATGAACATTTTAAGACAATTATTTATTTAACTTAACAATTAAATTAATAATTTAAGACTATTATGTAATATGATGACCATAAGGACATGTAATTTACATTTCTGAAAATTGCTAAGTAGGCGTTAGGTGTTTTCTTCCTCAAATAACTGAAGGAGAACATTTATACATTAATTAACTTTTCTTAGCATTTCATACAGTCTATTTTAAAACAATGAGTAAATCATTATGTGCCTATAATTTTCCTTGTCATATAAAAATAAGATGGACCTAAAAATTTGGAAAAAAAACATAAAAAAATTCAATTCAAAGTGACAAATGCTGACCTTTGACATTGGCAAGGTTGCATCAGGAGCAGATATGAATCTCATGCTATAGTTACAGTCAAAAGTGATATGAGGCCGGGCCGTGGTGGTGCATGCCTTTTATCCCAGCACTCGGGAGGCAGAGGCAGGCGGATATCTGTGAGTTCGAGGCCAGCCTGGGCTACACAGAGTGAGTTCCAGGACAGGCTCCAAAGCTACACAGAGAAACCCTGTCTCGAAAAACCAAAAAAAAAAAAAAAAAAAAAGTGAAAAAAGTGATATGCAAAGATCATCAAGGCTGCTCTGCTCTGCAGTGGCCTCCGGTGTGGTTAAGGCCAAGGGATTGAGAAGATAGTGAGCACCTGGGCCCCACATACGCTTCTCACAGCCTGGCCAGAAAACCTGGTGGAAAGAGGGAACAGTTCCTCTAGCTTGCATTCCCACAAGCTGTCCTCTAATTTTGATTCCAGTCGTGACATGTGTGCACTCGTCTCTCACACACACACACACACACACACACACACACACACACACACACAAATCTAAACAAATCACAAGTGACAAAGGGCACTCAAGAAGTAAGAAGGCTGGCTGACTGGCTTCCTGTTGTCCACAGTTTGCTTTCTTCTTTTTCTTTCAACATATCATTCTCTTAGTTTCTTCGTTTACTCAGATTATATTTAACTTACTTTCCTTTCTGAATCTAATTCAGTTTCTCAGAATGAATCTGTAAGAGATGACTCTACAGACTGAATGACTCAATAACCTGGAAGCAAACTACCTTAAGACACAATAGTTAAGATGTATACTTTGCATTATTTGTACTGAGCATAGGTGAATCAATCCATACCTTACAGTTAATGGTTACATTGTTATTTCACACATGAAAATCAAGACTGTGTGTGTGTTTGTCTCTTTTACATTTCATTGGATGGACAATGAAACTCAGCTCTATCATTCTGATTTTTGAATGTGAAGGGATTGTGCCTTATGAATTTAATAGATCCTTTTATTCCACACCAAAAAGAGTGAGTTATGTTTGGAATTTCTGTTCTGTTGTTTATCTCTAAAGCTACTTAGCATACACATTTATGTGTGGTCACTGCATAGATTGTATGCGAATGACAAATAATTATTCCATAAGTAAGTAATTATACATTTATTATTTGATTTTTAAGAATGTTAAATACTAACTGCATGTTTTGGGTCACCTTTTGAGCTGCTTAGAATGGAGACTTTGCTTGCAAGTATTTTTCTTATGGTTCATTCTCACTTAAAATAAGAACTTTAGAAAAATCAATGAGAATTTTTTTTTCAGCCCAGAGCAATTCAGTGTATCCTAATATAATGCTGAGTTCTCACACTGATGGATTGTTGATAAAACTGATGATTCTCTCACTTCAACAGCTCCATGACTACAAAATGTTTATTTCTTTCAGAATCATAAAAATGATTACATAAGGGAAATTAGGAACCCCAATCTTCTCATATACCTTACAGATAAAATCTTAAGAGTATTTCACTTACCTGTAATGATGATGCACCAAATTAGCTATGTGTTATCTTCATTTAGCCACAAATAAATAGAAATTATTTAAATTAAGTTTGGAAAATTTGAGCAAAGGACTTCCCAAATTAATACTAAATAATTAGCTTTAAATATATAATACCACCTAACAGTTAATTCTTTAACATGACCAGCTAATTGCCTATAGTTGAGTAATGTGACTATGAAAATGACATATTATAGTTTAAAAACTATGCTCATATTTGTATCCATAGTGTAGAATAAAACCAGCATATATTTTCATTATAATAATTAAATGACAACTATGAATAATTATATTTTAAATGTTTCAATATCAGTAGCTTTAGGTTCATAAGTATGATCAAAATAAGTTAAATAGTCATATTATTTTTTTGCAAAAAATGGTATTGTATAGATCCTTAATTTCAATTGGGTGGCTTATAGATGAAAATACATTTATGATAAGATTTAACTATATTAGTCATCATTCCTATATATATTCACATATATATTTCTATATACATATATACTCATATATATGAATGATGAATTTATATCTACATCTATATATATATATTTAAAGATATTTGGTATAAAAATAAGATGATAAAGTGTGCCATTTATATTAAAGCTAATTAATTTATATAATATTTGTATTTAGTAGTACAGTCTTTGTAAATTCCTGAAAAATTCTTGTTCTGAGCTAATTTTTTTAAATAGTTTATATATACTAATCAATGTATGTATGTTTTGGTATATGTAAACCAAAACATAAATCTAAAAACTTTAAGAAAATTGGTGGAATATTGAATAAAGTTCAAGAGTCCTATAGAAAAGTAGAGAATTCTGGAGGCATGATTATATAAAACCTCTCTACTTGGATTTCAAGGATTAGTTATCACAATAACTCTTGTAGAGACAGTGTTGGGAACTAACTATGTAGATTATGTGGTATAACCCATCCATTGTTGCTAAGTCTTTAAAGTATTTAAGTGAACTGCTCACAGACTGCCCTGGATCCTAACAAAATCTGGAAGCAAAGAGTCTTCTTTTGAATGGAGTGGTGTACATGGTCTTTGAAAACAATTATTTTAAAAATGTCATATTTCTAGTTACTATGATTTAGAATAGGGAATCAGCAAGTGCCTCATGAATTATATTGCATTTTCAGTCATGGCTAAGGAGTGTTAAACACAATATTGAAAGATAAGTAGCTAAATTATAGGAATTCGGATAAGTAATCAAACAGAGTTCTAGTTGTGTCATTATACAATTAAAATAGAATATATAGAAACACATATTATTGATAAACATATGATTCCATTATACATTTTATAATTAATACATTTATTTAATTAATAACACTTTTGTAAGTACTGATATATATATATATATAATTAATTTTATGGAAACTGATAAGTAAACAATATAAAATTAGTAAAGAAAACTTATTTAAAAGAATTAGCTTAGAACAAGAGAACTTTTTCAGGAAATTAACAAGACTATACTACTAAGGACAAACATTATACAAATTAGCTATTTTTAAATCTAAATGGCACATTTTACCAGTTTATTTACTTTTATACCAAATACCTTTATCTATTACTACACAAAATTTCAGCGTGATTTTGTTTTACTTGTAGTATTGATGTTTTTTATTTATTTTTTTTTTCAGAGCTGAGGACCAAACCCAGGGCCTTGTTCTTGCTAGGCAAGCGTTCTCCCACTGAGCTAAATCCCCAACCCCACGATGTTATTTATTTAATTTCAAAATCATTAACTTTGCTTTGAAACTTCTTTGTTGTCTAGTAGACAACAATGCAATTCTACATTCTTAAGATAGTTTATACCCATGTTTATTGAAAGAATGTGCATTTACTGAGCCATTAAAGATACAATGCATGCTATCACCCTAAAGAAAATTTGAGAATTGGACAGTGAAAAGAAGCTGTATAAACACTTAGTGTTTGGAGTATAAATCTATTTTATCATAAAATGTATTACATTTGGTATATTTACCCAAGCAAAATGGAATACTTTTCAAACATGAATGGAAGTAAAAACATTGTTTGTTGAAAAGAGATAAAAATGTGTGCTGACTGGAAATATGGCTGAATTATATTAGATTGGAAAATGTTCAAATGTGCAAGACCATTTTCTCTCAAGAACCGCAAGAGAAAATAATTTAAAACAATAGTTCAATGCATTCATCCAATTAAAGAGCTCTTGCTCCTCCTTTACTGCATCTTAACTACTCTTCCTCTCATCCTGCTCTTCCTCCTCCTCTTCTTCACCCCTTTCCTTTTCCTCTTCTGGCTCCTCTTTTCTTCTTCCCACTCCCCTTTCTAATAAAGAGTTTCATTATATATATCTCAAGCTGTGGTAAAACATGAGATCCTCCAGCTTTGCTTCTCTGCTACAGGGATAATGCACATCGTCATGTCAAGCTGAGTTGTTCCTTTACAAAAGAAATATTAAGTTTCTCCACTTCTACTAGCTGCTGAATACCTCTAGTGTTTCAGTGGGTCTCTCATGCACAAATTTTCATTTAAAGCAAAAAATGGTTTCTTGCATGCAAAGTGTGGTGTTCTGAATGACAATGGATAAATGAATCCCACTTGGAGGAACTTTTTGAAAGGATTAGGAAGTGTGGCCTTGTTGGAGATGGTGTGTCACTGTCGGTGGTCTTTGAAGTCAAAAGTCTGTGACAGGCTCAGTCAGTCTCTCCTTGATTCCTGCCTGTGGATCATGAGGAACACATATGGTCTTATGTACTGCCCCAATACCATGCCTACCTGCCTACCTGCCTGCCATCCTACTTCCTGGCATGCTGGTAATGGACTAACCCACTGAAACAGTAAGCAAGCTTCCACTTAAGTTTTTTCTACTAGAAGTTGCCTTGATCATGGAGTCTCCTCACAGCAGTAGAATATTAACTAATGTATTAAGTCAGGAGAAATACCACATTCTAGGCTTCTTGGGGGTGGTTTAGGAGGTTTTAAGACTCTGCTATATTTTGATGAATTATTTAGACTTCCATTTTCCTCCACATGAGTTTATATCATGGTATAGCAGTGAATAATCAGTCTTATGTGCCAATTGTCTGATTTTAAAACTATGAGGGGGTTGGTTTGAGGTGACTCAGGAGCTAATGATTCTTGCTTCTAAGCCTGATGACCCGAATTTTATCCAATGAAACTACAGGGAAGACAGAGAGAAGCTTGTCCTGAAGGTGTCCTCTGACTCCACTCATATGCTGTGGTGTGTGTGTAAGTGTGTGTGTGTGTGTGTGTGTGTGTGTGTGTGTGTGTGTGTGTGTAGCACCAAAACAAGTAAATGTAAAAACTATTATTGTATCTCTTGGAACATTTGGCTTATCAGGAGCAAAATCCCATGAAATTGCAATTTAATTATTTGGATGCTTTGACTGAATAGGATGCTGTGCTAAGAATACTGTGGTTTTTGGCAGGCTCTTCTCACTCACCCTGCAATGTGCTTCTGCCTCTCTACGGTTGTTTACTTCATTCTCATCCAAACTCATTTTCAGCATGGTGGGTCCAAAATATTGTTGAATATAAACAGCAAAAATTTTAAGGAGACACCTCTCAAAGAACACAATTGCTACTGTCCTGAGTTCCTAGATTTTATCTACTACTTTTCATGAGGTTCTAGGGTTTGATGTGTAATATCATATAGCATATAAATATAGAAAACCAGAAAATTTACCTTATTTTTCAGTTTTTATGAATTTACTTTTTTCTTTGAACTAATCATTAGTTCAGATAACTGCAGAATTGGAATTGAATTGGAGTGGTGAGGATAGGCACACTTGTCTTCTTCTGGATCACAGAATAGTTGAGCTCTTTACTCTTTGGTGCGGTGGTATTCATCTGTTTGCCATCCAAGGCCTTCTTTGTGTTGAGGCACATCATTCTCTCCATAGTCTTTATGGAGACTGAGTCCAATGTCAGAATATTAGAAGGAAGGCAGTTAAGAGGGAATTAAATCCTGAGAGCTTCACCCTCAAGTGTGGCCTGTTAAGAGAGGATGCATGTTTCCCTTTGTTCTGCTCTTCTGACACACGAAGAATTATGCCAGTGTCTCCGTATGATGTAACCCTCAAATGCCATATTGGAAAAGGAGTCAGCT
>CABHPH010120777.1:0-11821 GCA_902168325.1 Peromyscus nudipes
AGGATGGACTGTGTCCTCTCAAACTGTGAGCCAACATAACTCCTTCGTCTTTCAAGTTTTTCTCAAGTGCTTGATCACATCAATGAGAAAAGTGACTAACCCTGAGTGTCCCTTAGCCTGGTCTGGTTGACTCCTACAATCAGCTGTCAGCATCACGGGTTCCTCCCCATTCTGGCCGCAGTGAACATCATCCCTGCATCTTCCAGGGCTCTAGGTGGCAGGATGATCCTGCCATGCTCCTGTCTGCCTGCTTGTGTCTCTTAATATCCAAATGTCCATCTAAGACCCTCTTTAGCCTCCCAAGGATTCTGGCAGACCTTGCTTCCCTGTCTGGGCTCACTGGCCATCTTGCCAGGCTCCTGTTCCTTCCCATGGGTTCCTCATCAGCAGGTTATTCCCACCCCGGCTAGAGTGCAACATCCTTCCCCAGATGCCATTGCAAAAACCAGTTGAGTGTGTGTCAGACTCTTACCTGAGACATAGGAGGGAATTACAACACGGGACAAAAGCTGCTTAAAATAGAAGAGCGAAATCATTGCTCCCAGATTGTCCCTCAGGTGCTCACCATGACGTCAGCCTCAGACTCCCTGTGCTTCCTGTGCAAG
Source organism: Peromyscus nudipes (assembly GCA_902168325.1). Taxonomy (NCBI): domain Eukaryota; kingdom Metazoa; phylum Chordata; class Mammalia; order Rodentia; family Cricetidae; genus Peromyscus; species Peromyscus nudipes. The sequence goes on from CABHPH010120777.1 coordinate 606, forward strand.
GGAGTCAGTCTCCCCCCCCCCGCCTCTCTCTCTCTCTCTGTTCTCTCTCTCTCTCTCCTTCTCCCTTCCTCCCTCTCTCCCTCCCTCTCTCCCTCCCTCCTTCCCTCCCTTCTTCTCTATCCTTTCCCTCCCCCTCTCCTACCCCCTAGTCCTCAACTCTGTGAAGTAAGGTTTCTTGGGGCTGCTTTCAGTTAGGGTGACCTTATCATCCACCACAAGGTGGCCGCAGCTGTCTCAACCCTTTCCTTTCCTTGGTGCCTCCTTACACCATCAAAAGGCCCACTGCAGGGGGCAGTGAGATGACTCCGTGGATAAAGGTGACTGCTGCCAAGTCTGATGCACTGAGGACACACATTATGGAAGGAGAGAACTGACTCCTGTGAGCTGCCCTCTGTCCTCACACGCATGCCCATGTACACAAAATAAATAAATAAAAATATAACAATGTATTTTCAAAGGCTCAGTGCAGGCTTCACACACACAGTCCAGCACCTTCGTTCCAAGCCTCCCTTATATGACCATCTTCTGGATCCAGTTCTTAGCCTGCTCAAAACGTCTCTCTCCTGCTGTGCATGGTGTCTCATGTCTGTAAAAATCCCAGTACCCAGGGCAATGAGGCTGGAGAATTACAGTGAGTTCTAGATAAACCCGGGCTGCAGAAAGGGGTCCGAGAGCTAAGTATGGTGGTGCACGCCTTTCATCCCAGTGCGCTGAGGCCAAGACAGGCATATTTCTGTGAGTTCCAGGATGGCCAGGGCTACCAGGTGAGACACTGTCTCAAAAAAGAAAAAGAAAAGCTATCTAAATCAACAGCCCACTTCCACTATCTTTCACAGTTCTTCACGTGTAAGAGAGCAGGCAAACTATTCTTCAAAGTCAACCCCAGGAATGAAGAGCTCCAAGTTCCTGTGTGCATACCCAGGTCTCATATGCTCTACATGCCAGATTGCCCTGACATGCTATGTGACCAGGACAGGTTAATTTCTGTCTCTGGACCCCATTTTTCACCCAGGAATGGAGGCTCATGGGAGCTGTGCTTCATACGTTATTTCAGGGTTGATGTGAATCGGTTGTAAGTGTTGAGGCCTCAGGACACAGCATTTCTTACAGCCACCGTGGCTGTTGTTAGGTGTGAGCTGCACGGTGGTGTGCTGTTACAGCACAGTATGTGTCCATGGCTCCCTGTGAATCACAGAGCCCTCTTTCCTGAAGACCTTTTATAAAAGCCAACTCCAGGAGGCTGGAGAGATGGCTCCAGCAGCTAAGGGCACAGACCTCTCATCTAAAGGACCCAAGTTCAAGTCCCAGAACCCATGCCAGACAACTCACAACCACCTGTAACTGCAGCTTCTGCAGAGCTAACACCCTCTTCTGGCCTCTGCAGGTACCCATTCTCATATGCACAAACCCACACTCAAACCCCCCCCCCCCCCCGCACATAATTAAAAATAACGACAAAAAACACTTAAAAAGAGAAACCAACTCCATCTCTAGTTGGCCAGGTCCCATACTTTCTTTGTCCCCTGTGTCATAAGCAACCTGAAGACATACACACTCACCGACATGCACACATGTATGTACCTACACACATGTATATGCACATGTTGTGTTGCTTGCTACCTACTGTCCAAAACCCTATGAGAAAAGAATGCTCACTCCCTGAGCCCAGTTGCCCAGTACAGACCCTGAAACCTGTATCAGTCCCAGCTGTCTATCAGCAGGTGGCAGGCACAGGATCCCTGCTGACCACCAGTGGACATAGTGACCCTCTGAACATGTTTATATGAGGGAAAGTAGCCTAGTGAGAGCAGGTGCCCATGAGTGTGTATACGCATGTATACCTATGAGTTTGCAGGCTGCTGGGTTCCCTGGCCGTATACATACATGCACAATAGTGTGTATGAATGGTGGTGCATGCTGTGGATATGCAGGAGTATACACTCTGTGTGTGGGGTGTGTGCTCCTTCTGTGTGCACATGCACATGCACCCTTCCTCCATGAGCATCTGGCATGCATCTCCAAGCGTCTGATTTATTAACCAGGACAATACAAGGAGAGTGTGCCTATTATTCCTGGTGTCCGCATCAGCTCCTGACAGCTTCGTGGAATTGAAATATCTTATTTAATGTGAGTAAGAATCATTTTAAATATCAACCATGACACTCAAGGACTCCAACCAAAAAGGGCATTGTGTGTTCCACCAAGCTCTGGGAACGATGCAGCGCTTGTTAGGCAGTTATTTGCTCACTTTCTTGTCTCTTGTCTCTTAAAAATCCAATTATCTGTCCTGGTCCCCCTCCCCCATGGCTCTGCTGTACACTCTACCCCAGCCCTTCTCTTCATCTAGGAGGAGTAGACTGAGAGGCAGGGCCCTGTTGAATTCAATCAGGGGTGCACTTGACAAGCATCAGGACAGGGGTGGATTCTTGGTGTAGCTTCCTGCCCAGTCCAAAGCCCCTTCCTGGTGACGCTGTGCCCCCTCTGCACCCAGCTCCCTTGGGTCACCTAACTGAGCAAAGCTCCCTGCGTCCAAAAGAGTCCCCCATGCTCGGCAGATGTGACAGAGCCCAAGGCAGCGCTGCGTGAGCGATGGGAAGAGGTCTAAGACACAGTCACAGAGCAGGGGCCTGGGTTTGCTTGATTATAAAGGAGAGGGATTGGACATTTGAATTTGCTCACATTTGTGTAAAGAAGTTTCAAAGACACATTTGAGAAGCTACTACCTGTGAGTTTCTGCATGTGTGGGTTACAGGTCATCAATGACAGGCAGCTGGGATACAGGGAGGGTGGGACTGCCTACTATATGTTTTCTATTTTAGTCTTTGAGTTTTGACTCATGTAAGAAAAGTCCTATAATTAAGTGAGCCTTTGAAGGGACTGGAGCTGGGTGAATTCAGATGTTCAGAGCCAGCATCAGGCTCCTCCTTCTTGAAAATCAAAGGAAAGTGACTAGGCTAAGGGTTTAGAAGCCAAGCAAGGAAGTCTGAGCTCTCCTGGTGCTTAGAACAGTATCATACCAAGTTCTCTTCTTGGTCCTCCCCTCTGAGCCTCCCCACATCATCCCAGAACCTTCCGCCAGTGGCCCTTACATTTGCTCTCTCATTCAAAAAGCTTTTGCGCAGAAGCTGCCCTGTCCCTGGAGATATTCACATCCAAGATGGCCACCATCATGCCCACTTTACAGATAGGGAGTCTGAGGATCCAAAGCTTCGGTAGCTCATCCGAATGAAAAGCAATGAAAGTCTAGCATGCATCTCCTCTGCAGGAGAGTCCCAGCACTTTTCTCCCTCACCACATTTCCTCTTGGTGTGGCAGGACAATCAGGAGCTGCTCATCCATGACATTTCGTCCATGAGCACTCCTGATGGACCTGAACCACTGCTGGCTCTTCCAGTTCCCTGCTGGCCAAGTGGCCACAGGTGAATGGAGTGGACAGAGCTGTGGCCTGAGGGTGTTGTCCTCCCAGCTATCCCAGCCATAGCAGGGGACATAATGACAATAATGAATGTGGTTACTGTCATTACCGGGGCTGCTTATGGTGTATGCTGAGTTTGCAAACCAAGACACTGACTGACTGACTCCCTTCCATCCCAGGCAGGCAACAAGAGCCTCATTCTGGTGCTATGTATAGGGCTCCCCTGGTAGAGAGGCAGTGTGAAGAAGTGTTGCTTTAAATAATGGTACCTGCAAGCCTGAAATAGGTCTCCCAGGCTGCAGCAGTAGCTTACAGACAGTCAGGGAGAGGAAGGCGGGAGAAGGGTGGGCAAGGCACTGCCAGTCCAGGGAGCATGCCTGCCCTCCACTACAGGACACAGGAGGGCCTTCCCCAAAGCTCAGGGAACAGACTAGCGGCTTATGTCCTTCTTCATGACCCCAGGTGGGGCCTGGAGCTGTCTGGCTGAAGGATGTGGACATCAGTCTTTGGCAGAAATTGGGTTTCATTAAAGTTTAAATTTTGCCACGCATCACTGACATTGGCAAACAAATTCAGCTTGAATGAGTCCCTGGTGCATTTTTTATAATGTGTACTTAAATTCTGTGCACAAAGTGCACTTTTTAAATTTTATCTTTAAAATAAAAGCAATCTATGTGTATGATAAAGATGATTCCAGAGACATAGGAAGATATAGTTTTTTTTTAAAAGTACACATGTCCCTCCCCCAACTTCAGTCCTGGATTCTTCTCCCAAAAGAGAAAGAACACATTATGGATACACTGTCTCAAAAATATTTGTGTGATTGTGTGTGTACACATGTGTGTATGTGTGCACATACAAATGAGTATTAGTATACACACACACCAAAAAAAAAGTATACTGTTTCAATTTACCCAAATGATGTCTTAACATGTACTATTTTTTTTTAACTTGAGGATAGGGTACAATCTAGACTGTTTTTATTGAGTCAGTTTCCAACCATTAAGAATTCGATAACACTTCTCCAAACAGCAACATCTAGGGATACATTATCTCCTTGTTCCTAACAGTCAGTTCTGAGGTTGTTTAGCCCCTCACACAACCTTGTATTTGTATTTTGATTCATGTACCTCTCCCGTCTCCCTGCTTTGATTTCCCTTCCTCACCCTGGGTGTCTTGGAGACTTTTCTAGTGCATCCCACACAGGTGTTCTGCTCGCACTCGGGAACCACAGCATCATTTATTGATCTAATTCTGGTTTGATGGACGTGTCTGTTGCTTCTAGTTCTCTCTGTTTCTCTCTGCTCCCACAAGCAGTGCTACAGTGAACATCCTCGTACATATTTTTTTTTTTCTGTCACACTGTTGCAAGCGTAACTAAAGAGCCACCTCCAGGGACTCTTGGAGAAGTTCTTGTCCAAGAATTTACATGTTCTAATTGCCATAGATTTTTGCCCCAAAGGATAGACCAATTCCCAGGACCACCAACAAACCTGCAGGGATACCTCCCGTTCTTCCCTTCCTCTGCCTTTCCCCTTCCCTAACCTCCCCTTCCCCTCCCCTTCCCCTTCTTCCTCCCTTCCCCTTCCCTAACCTTCCTCTTCCCTTCCCTTCCTCTTTGCCTCCCCTTCCTCTTCCTCTTTCCTTTCCCTCCCTTTCCCTAGCATCCCCTTCCCCTTCCCTAACCTCCCTTCCCTTCCCCTTCCCCTTCCCCCTCCCTTCCCCTTCTCTAACCTCCCCTTCCCCTCCCCTCCCCCTTCCATTCATTCTTGTGTTTTGACAATCTGACACACAAATAAGGTCTTGCTTTAATTTCAGTTTCTTTCATTACAACAGAGGCCAAGTATCTTTTCACGAACTTCTCAGGCTTTTCTCTTTATTTCCCTTCCCCTGATTTTTTTTTAACAATATCAGATTGCATTCTTTGGCTTTCATTTATCATCATTGTGTGTGGATATGTGTGGGGTGTGCACACCTGTGCTGGCACACATTTACTTGAGTTCTGGGGATAGAACTCAGGCCCTCAGGTTTTACTCGCTTTTACCTGCTGAGCTATCTCACTGGCCTCCAGGTCCCATTTCTAAAAGCAGATCATCTTTCCAGGCAACCTCTTCTCCCACCACCCTCTCAAGTTCGCCTACCCCTTTAAAGACCCACGCACTTTCCCCACAGCTCCTGGGCTCAGAGGGGTGGAGCAGCAAGCGGGGGCAAGTGTTGAGAAAAAAGAAGGGGACTATTTCCCTGAGAGAGCTTAGGTCTCCCCAACAAGACCAGACCTGTGGCTGCTGGAATAGATAACAGGTTACAGCAACAAGAAGGTTCTGGTGATACTACAGAGTCCAGGAAAACTGTACACATGCTCAGTCATATACCAGAGTCGGGCAGTCCCCAGATGAAGGTGGACCTGTTAGGGTGTGGCCTCAGCCTTGAGCTGGTTCACAGCCAGGCCCAGTGGGACTGAACCCTGCCTCTTATTATGTGTGGAACTATAGGTCAGTGCCAAGGTGTATCTGATCCCTGGAACTCTGAAATAGCTTGCTAAGTACCCTCAAGAGTGTTAATGTTAATGTGAGGATCAAGACAAAGCTCTTCCAATGCCAGTAAGGACAGATTGCAACTGTACAGAGAGCGTATTAATGTAACACTAGCATAGGGAGCGTCACAGAGAATTTAAATTTAAATTGTTGTGTAAGTTACCTTTTTATTAAGGTTCTTTTTATCATCTCAGGAATATCTTTTGGGGACGGTACTAGCCATTTGTATTTATTTTTCTCTCTCTAGCACTTTATAATATTATTATTTTCTGTTTTACAATGGTTTTTGCTTGATTCAGTTTGCTCTTTGGTTGATTGGTTTTAATGATCTTGGCAAAGTTAAAAAATTGGTAGTCTTATGTAGATCCATTTTTTTAAAGTGCTACTTGTCCATGGTATCCGCGAGTTGGGGAACTGCTGTATGAAATGAAGAAACCTATGAAAAGTGTCTGGAACACAGATGGTACCATCATTGGGAAGGTCATGATGGTGGTGATGGTGATGGTGATATAATGGTAATGATGGTGGTGATGGTGATGGTAATTACGATTATGGCAGTGATGAGGATGGTAATGGGAGGAGCAAAGATGATGGTGGTGATTGTGGTGAGGTGGTGATAATGGTAGTGTTGATGATGATGGCGATGATGGCGGGTCCAGGCCAAGACTCTTACAAAACCAGCAACTCCTATGAATGAGCTACTCCATCCCAGTCTTGGCATACCCTGGAAATAGATGGCTTTGGATTTGTCCACCAAGGTAGCTGTACAAACTCAAGGACCCTGAGAACTGGGGAGAGATATCAATGATCCTAACTCCTCTTCCTCCGGGGACCCTGCTGGGCCATTGCCTAGTGACACGAAAGGTCATCTCTCAGGGCCACCGTCCCCATCCCCACTTTACCTAGTGTCCTCTTGTTAGAACCCTCTTCACGGACCTGTGTCATTCCTGCCTCTGCTCTTCTGCCACCTGCCTATCAATGCCAACTCTGTGGTCCTTTGGGTGACAAGTGCCTGATGAGCTGATTGAGGCCTTGGCTCTGAGTCAGGCATGTGGACAAAAGCCAAGCCTCTGGCTCCGGAGGCTCTGTCCCCAGCTCCACTGTGTAGCACTGTATGTAGCATAAAGGAAGAGCTGGTGGAGAACACTTGGGGAGATGTGTGAATTTCCCTGCCTCTGTCACCTGTCTCTTTTGATTAATACTCACAACACAGCCCTGTGCTGGCCAAAAACCAAATGTCCTCATCTTCTCAGTGAGTCACAAGCAGGAGAGGACAACGGCCTCTAACCGAGCACCCTGCGAGGTGTGGTCATGGGCAAGGAGGTGTGGCCATGGGCAGGGGGCATGCCCATAGGCAGAGCAAAGGACTTTAAACTGAATCCTGAAGAGATGAGCAAAGTCCTATGGCCTATGGGAGGGACCACATCCTATTGATAAGGACTTGCTGGGATCCCATGACATGGCTGGCCCAAGAACTTCCTCTAATCTTCATTCAGAGTAAGGTGACCCCATGACCTTTGACCCTGAGCACAACTTGACCTCTGCACCCCTAAAACTACCTACCTTACTTATTGGCTGTGTCATCTGTCCCCCAGGTACATGATCACCAGCCTGGACCGCACCCACGCCGGCTTCTACCGCTGCATCGTGCGCAACCGGATGGGGGCCCTGCTACAGCGGCAGACTGAGGTCCAGGTGGCCTGTGAGTACAGTGGGGACTGGGGCAATAACGGGCCACTACTGTTGTCTTTCACCCCTGTTGTAAGTCAGTGGAGCCCTTCCTGCTTGGCCAGGTCAGTCCTTTCATTGTACACCTGGTAGAACTGAAGCTCAGAGTGGGCACGGGAGCTCTCCAAAATCACACTGCTGATCAGTGGCTCATGTTTCTCTGTGCAAAGGCTGGAGAGCCGGACACTCCCCGGCACTTTGTTCCAGAAAAGCATGACCTTGACTCTGTCATCCTCTGGCTCATTCAGCAGGAGCAATGGTTGCATTGACTTTACTGTCCTCCAGATAACTCACCTGGAGCAATCAGAGCATAGGGTTCCCATGATCTTCAGGAGCATTGGGAGACACCTCACGTGGGAGAATAATAACCCGAGGAGGGGGTAAGGAATGATGTATTGGGGCTCCCAGAAGTACCAAGGGGGCAGAGAGTAGAGTAATTGGTCATTACTCAGCCTTTGTGGTTGATTCCTTCTCCTCAGTGCCACCAAAGCCCAGAGAGGTTTCCTCAGGTAAGAGGGAACAGCAGTGTCAGAACACTAGGTCCCCCAAGAGACCACCACCCCCAAAAGCACTCGGCATCCCTTCCCCAGACCCACTGCTTCCCGAAAGACCGGCTGCTTGCTACAAAGGAGACCCATGGTGGGTTCTTTTAAGCTGGCCAAGGACACATCGGTGGTCACAGAAGTCTGGGAAATCTTCGTGAGTGTTGGAATTTTACAAGAGAACCCACCTACCTCTGAAAAGTAACAGCGGAGTGAATACCAGGGAAAGGCTGCTATGGGGAGAGAAGTAGAGGATAGAAAGCGTAGAGAAAGGAGAAAACCTCAAAGCATGTCAAAGAATGTGTGTGATAATTAGGGAAAACAGCCATAATCAAAAGTGGAGGACAGGCCAGTCACAAACCAACATCAAAGACAACTCAGTTCACACCCTAAGAGCAAAGCCTGAATGTCAACACTGGGGTTCAGGAAGCTGGCAGTGCTAGAGGATGGCCATGGGGCACCTTACCTTAGTGCCAGGCACGCCCACCTTTGTGACATTTTGACATGATGTTGTCATTTACAAAATTCACTCTCAAGAACCCTGCATTCAAGTTACAAAAGAAAATACGCATACACACAAATCTCATAATGTTTGAAATACATTTCTGATTTTGCATTGGCCACTTTCATAGCTACAGGGCACATGCAGTCCACGGACTATGAATTGGACACACTAGCTTCTCATCATGTCCGAGAAACCTGCAGGCATGGAGCTGGGGGAAGCCTCCAGAGAGATTGTATGCCCCACGTGTGTGTCCATGTGCATGTGAGTGTATGCACATGTTCAAATGTATTCATAAAGGTTGATCTGTCTTTTGATTTATGTGTGTAAGGAGAATGAACATATCTGTGTGCAAGTGTGTACACATACACGTGTGTCTAAAATATGTGTGTCTGGGTCAATATGCCTCTATGCAGCAGTGCATGTGTTTGTGCAGATGTGTGTCCACACATTGCATGGATTTGTGTGTGCAAATGTGCACATAGGTGTATGTATGTGTGTGTGTACACACACACACACACACACACACACACATACACGCAGCCTGTGCTCACAGGTATGTGTGTGCATGCATCTAGAGATGTGCAGATCTAACTTGACCTGTTCTTTCCTCTTGGGAGTGCAGGAGAGAACATGCCCTCCCAGCTTTCTCCATCAGTCTGTCAGTCTGTCTGTCTGTCTGTCTGTCTCCTTGCACAGGGTCACCATTCTAAGAGTGGGTGGTACCTGCTGTTTCTCCCAATCCCTGGCTCACCCTCCCCTCTTTTGCTATGCCTACCTGGGGCCCAGGTAGGGGGGAGGAGCTGGTTCCTGTGACTTGAAGCAGCTTGCTCCCCAGTGACCTTTATAGGGATCCTGGAGCTGACAGGCCCCACCCCAGCTCCTGCCCCTCTAAAGAGGGCTTGTGACTTGTGTTCTAATGAGAAATTAATAAGGGCAGCTGTCTAACAACTAATGATAATGGCAGGGTCGTTTTTAAAAAAGATTCTTTACATGTTCTTAATTACAGCAATTAAGAGGAGTCAATAAAACCTCTCCCCTGACTCAGCCCCCTCCCTGGCCCCATGCAGAGTCTCTTCTTTGTATTTTAAAAGTTGCTATAAATTTCTGCCATTGAGCAAGTGGAATGAATGGCCAGGAGGTTGGAAAGGTTCTCCAGACTCAGGATTCCCATGAGCCAGACTTTCACCACATCCAGGGCCTCTTGGTACCTCTCTGTTCCCCTCACCTGGGTGATGCCCTGTCCCCCTCCCCTAGACCTTGCTGACATGCTCAGAATGGAATTTGCCATCCCATCCCACCCCACCCCACAATGCCAAACAGGGCATGGCAAGGGCCTGCTTGTCCTGGGAACCAGACCCACTTCCCTTGTTATCCGTGAGATTCGGCATCACTCTGTAATCGTGAGGACTGGGCTGACACTGAAGCCCCTGAGTGGCCAGCTAATCCTGGTTGCCCATCTACAGCGTGAGTGTGGAGAAAGGATGAGATAGCAGGTACTGTGCAGCCTCTTGGGGCAATGTGACAGGTTTGTCATGAGCGTCCATTTCGGAATATTTACGTCCATCACGAATAGCTGTAATTAGCTACACGTAGTGGCATGTGCCTGTCATTCCAGCTCTCAGGACTCTGGAAAAGAGGGGTGTCAGTGGGTTACAGGCCAGTCTTAGAAACATGGCAATACCCTGCCTGGAGAAAAAATAATAATGAGTGCAATTGCTATAGTGTCCCACATCATTCCCAGTGCTGTTCCAGGTAGTGATGATACAGCAGGAAACACAATCAAGATCCCTCCCTCCAGGAAAGCTAAGCCGTCTATACGTATAATGTAATATTATATATATGAGGCCCATGAATGAATGCAATGTATTACAAGAAAAAATGGAGCCATATGAGAGGAATAAGGGAGAGGGCCAGGAATCCTACTCCATGAAATAATGGAGAATGACCACTAAGGACGTGAAACTGAGCAGTCTGGTAGGAAGGTGGGTGAGCCACATAGAAGGAAAGATCATCTGAAGCCAGGGAACAAGTGTAAAGGCCCTGTGGTACACTTGAGGGTCTGGGCCTGGGGTGGCTGGAGCAGAGTGAGGCCACCAGAGAGCATCAGAAGGTAGACTGGGGATATGGAGCTTTGGGACAGACCGTGGCATAGTACGCTGCCCTCAGAATGAGCTGGAAGTCATTGATGGTTGAGGCAGGGCTGAGGTAGGATCTGGTGGAGAGATGGGTGTTGTTTTCATGATAAATACATAAAACCACAAGGAGATACTTGGCCGTGTACACCCGACTGACAAAGCCCAGCCTGCAACCAGACCACGTGTGAAAGGGATACACCTCTATAATTGGTAAATTGATGAGATTAGGGAAGTGGTGGGTGGCATAATTAGTCAAATTACCGTGTATGCACCCTTCCAGCCAGCAATTGCATCTTTGGAATGGTTGCCCTAGAGGTCTCCCCAGAGCCTGTGTGCTGGGAGGGCCATGGGGGGGGG
>CABHPH010120778.1:0-25460 GCA_902168325.1 Peromyscus nudipes
ACCACGCTAGCCTCGAACTCACAGAGATCCTCCTGCCTCTGCCTCCTGAGTGCTGGGATTAAAGGTGTGCACCACCACCACCACCACCACCACCACCACCACCACCACCACCACCCGGCAAGATTTTTTGTAAGTGCAAATTATTGGTGATATTGATATAAAGCACATCATTCAATTGGTACTTCCCCTTTAAATAAAAACTTCAACTTTGTACAGTTTTCAGATCTGTGATGAAACATTCTTCCAGAATTAAAAAACTAGCATATACCTGCTGGAAGCAATGGTATGAAATATTATGATCTTATGAAAACTAAAATTTCATAAATACACCTTTTCTCCCTCTCTCAAATTCAGAAAACCTACTTTTTATTAATCAGTCCACACTTTTCTCAGTAGTTGTTTTATGTGTACATGTGTGTAATTAACTAAATACACCACAAATATTCTTTCTAGTCATGAATATGAATGTAATTAATTTATTCTATAATAGCTGAAGATCATAGTTGCTTTGGAACATAGCACAACTTATTAAAACATCCACTTATTGGTGAACATACAATGTTACATACTCTAGAGGGCAAAAAAGGCCTTGTGCACAGTTAAGTACTGGAGAAGCCAGGAAAGTTAAACACACAGCTTATCTCTTCAATAGAATGAGGTGCTTAGCTGTTTTCCCAGAATGTTGGGGAAAAATGTAGTTTACAACCCAGCAATCCTTTGCTACCTATTGAGCCAGGCCCTCCCCTTATCTTCTAGAATTTATATTTCATTTATCCCAGACTCTTTCTGTTGGAATAAACCAACATTGATGCGGAGACCAAGCAGGCCCTCCTAGCGCTCTATGCCTGGAAACCTGTGCTGAGGTTTTACTCTGTCTATGACTGCCCACTTTTTTCATTTGCCCAGCCACCAGACCACTCTGCACAATACCCGCTGCTCAGATTGGTGAGTTTTCCCTTTCCAACCCCTCACCATTTCCCACAACTGCAGCCTGAGATATATTTCTCGTTGTCAGATTCCCGGGGGATCCTCCGGCTGTGTAAGCCATGACTCATTCTCTCTTGACAAAGCATTGAATGCAGTTGGACTCCCGGGGGTCCTCCTCGTACACACGCCCTGGCCCTGAATGACTTGTGCCAATTGCCAACCCTCCCTGATCCTGGAGATGCCTGAGATTGGAGTCTTGGATCCTGTTTGTTATTTCAGTTTTTTATTTTCTTCTCTCAGCTACAGTCATGGGACATAAGCTTCTTCCTCTTAGCACCACGCCTCCTCTGAAAAATACCTTAAATATCCCTGGGATACCAATAAATTTGGCCATGTAATAGCTGCTTGGATCCCAATATTTGATGGGAATTATCTAACTTCTGCCAGCGAACAGGCAAATGAAAAGTTACTTTATCCCCAAGCTTTCTACCTAAGCTCTGAACCCTACCTTTTTGATTCTTTCTCTACTGCCCACATGTATTCCTGAACCTGAGGAATCTCTGACTCCAAAGAACCTCTGCTTATCTGACCTCCGCTCTGCTCTCTGGTATTGGGCAGGCCGTTCCAACTGCCCAACTCTGGCTCCCACCTTCATTCTTCCTCTCACTCATTTTCAAGCTGTCCTGAGAAGCATGGACGGGGTCTGGAAGCAGGCTAGGATGCATGCAAATGAGTTTCCAATCAGGACCCACATTGGGATTACAATGACCTGGATGGCTCTCTAGCCAGAGACCACTTTATAACTTGCCTCCTGACAAGTCTTCCAGAGACTTCCCTCAAACCAGTAAACTATCAAAAGCTAAAAAACATAATTCAAGATAAGGAATAAAATCTGTCTCATCTTTTAGAATGGCTTTTACAAAGGCTCTCTTAGATCCTGAAAGCTCAGAGGGCAGACAGCTCCTTATGACCCACTTTGTCTTACAGAGCATCCCTGACATCAGGGCTAAACTTAAGTGTCAGTAGAGAGTCTCCTGACTCCATAGACAGAAGTGTTAGCAGTGGGAGAGATGAGAAAGCCCATAAACAGAATTGCCAAGTGCTGGCATACCCTATCTGAGCGGCTGCCTGAAGGCTTCCAGGTCCCTGTTTTAAGTGTGGTAGAAGAGGCCACTGGGCTTGTACGTGCCCTGCTCCACATGGGCCATCAATTGAGACTTGTCTGAAGTGCCACCAAGAGGGACATTGGTCAGCTGACTGCCCCTGTGCACCTTGTGGCATGGAGACATCAAACAAAGACCTCCAACAGGCCTCCTAGGTTTGGTCACGGGCTCACAGGGAACCCAGGATAGCCATTGCAGCATGGGGCAATCCATTTCCTTCCTTTTGGACATCGAGCCACTTCATCAGTCCTGAGGGAGTTTTGGGGTCCTACCTCTCCTCGTTTCCTCATTGTTGGGGTAGGGGGACAGCCTTACCCACCTCACCAGACCCCACCACTTAATTGTACTTTCAGGGGTACCTAATGGGAAGAGATTTTCCAGCTAAGGTAGGAGCTTTCATTTCATTGCTCCCCCCATGTGCCTCACTCCAGACCCATCAGCAGTGCTTCTCCTCCTCATACACAGTGACACAGACAGGGCCCTGCTCTCTCTCAAGTTCCAGAGGACATCAGGATCCACTGCCTTGTCACCAACTCCAGAAGAATGAGGTCTCACCCCACAAGCTTTTCTCTTCCTGGTTCCCTCTCCTAATTACTCAGCTAATTGTCACAGGATCACCATAGAGCTGGAGTCCAAGGACCATCAAGTATACCCAGACGGTAAGGAACAGTAACAGTCCAAAGGTATTTACACCCCCAGACCCAAAAGGGTCTGGACTCTGCAAACAGACTTTTAATATAGCAATCTATTACTGTTAAATGCCCTCAGCAGTTGATCACCTGTGTCTTCTGGATGCTAAACTAATAAAAAAAACATGTGCCTTAAAATAATCTGTCTCATACTTACCTGGCAGGGGAGATACCATGATCATGAAGGTGGTTTTCCTGGGGCGAAGCTTATCCATTGCACTCCAGATGTGCTTAACCCTGTGATTTCCCCAAATGCGGGAAGCTTGACTGCATAATTTGTGGTAGTGGGAGACTGCGTTCTTGCTCTCCCCTGTAGAAGAAAAAAAATCTGCCTCAGATAAGGCTTATCTCACGTAAAAGTCAAAAGCATGCTCCAAATATCCACCCCCCTCTCTTTTTCTCTCTCACTAACACTAACAATACTGCACAGTACTAAACATTACAGTATCGTGGTCACTGGCTTAAGATTTTAAATTTTAATTTCCCATGGCTGTTTCTGTTTTGTTTTTGTTTTGTGGGTTTTTTTTTTTTTTTTTTGGTTTTTAGAGACAGAGTTATGGTTTTTCTTTGTGTAGTTTTGTGCCTTTCCTGGAACTCACTCTGTAGCCCAGGCTGGCCTCGAACTCACAGAGATCCACCTGCCTCTGCCTCCCGAGTACTGAGATTAAAGGCATGCACCACCACCACCCGGCTGCATGGCTGCTTCTTAATATGTTTAAAAATTCTCCTGAGCTCTAGAGCCAGCTTGAATCCACCTGGACAGCACCTGGTCAGACAATTCCCAAAGTGGATTGTTGTCCCAAAGTGGACAACAATCCACTACCCCAGGATGCCTGGGGCTACCTCAGAAGCCCCCTTCCCTACTCCCCAAGAATTAACTGATGCCCACCAAGTCAGCTGGAAGCAGTTTTTTGGAGACATGGTGCCCCCACTCTTGTTCACCTGCCTTTTTTTATAATAAGCAAAGAGTCTGGAATGTTGGAATTCCTGGCCACTCCCCCAGCTACATGACTGCATGTGCGTTGTTCAAATGGCTAGTCATTCTAGAGCTTTATGTCCTACGTAATCTATGTGCTGTGTGATCGCATAATTTGCATGCAACGTGATCACACAATCTATGTGCATTCGTGGTGTAGCTCCATAAGCCCATATGTGCAGGGGAATCCATAAAAAGCAGGACACAGACTCCTCTCCCTTCTCCCCCCCCCCCCCCCCCCCCCCTGTCTTCCATAGGCCTAAGCACATTCTCTTCTGTCCCTCCCTTCTCCTAATAAAACTCTTATAGTGGGTTTTGTTGTGCCTTGTTGCTTTTCTCACATGGTAACAGCGCTGCTTAATGAATAACATTGCACCGCCTCATAAAAACCAACACTTTCCTCTTAAAACCTTGACCCATAACCTTCTAGGCCATACAACTCATCCTTGTGAGAGATGTCATATACAACACCCTAAGTGACTTCTGTGTTGTCTTAGGGCCAGGCCAAATCCTGACCCCCATAGGCATTATGTTCACCTCAGTCATACTCCCCAGACCCTAAAGCTTTATCTCTGAGTCAACTCATTTTTTGTACCTACCCATTTTTGTGAAAGAAGCCAGATATACTTTGTAAAGACTCTCAATGTAAGCATGTCTTAAGATTGTTGTGCAAATGGGACTGAGTTAATTGTTATGTGAATACTTATTTCAAAATTATGTTGTGCTTAAATATGGCCAAAATAAAATGATCTGGGTTAGACTCTAGAGGTCCTGGCCTAGCACTGGTTACCAAAATTGAGCTGATCTGAGTTTCATTCTTACCTCACCCTGATTGTTTTTCCCTGCCTGCTGTAAAGCCTGCAGGGACCCTCCCACAACATACAATGTTTCCATTGTCTTGATATTATAGATAATGCCCCAATAAGCATTCTAATGCTAAAAAAGAATATCAATAAAATATATGAATCTCTTATTGATACAGAGAAAGATATCTCTGGCTATCAAGTATGAGATAAAAATATCCAGATACACACACACACACACACACACACACACACACACACACACACACACACACGCACGTTTCTTGGAAGAGGGCCTACTTGTAGCATCTCAAGACAATCAAATCTTGGTTTTATTTTTTTATATATGTATTTTGACTAGCATATATTAATTGTATAAAATATTAGGTATCCTTGTGACATTGTCATATTTATATATAATATAATTGGCCATATTCATCCCATGAGAAAATATGACATATAAATGCAGTGGAACATTTGAATTTCAGTCATTTTCACCCTCCCTGACCCTGTCATCCTCTCTTATCTCTTTCTTCCTCTTATTAAAACCCTTCCCAACGTGTCTTATTTGTACTTTGGTGCCTTTTCATTTTTTGATGACCCACTGATTTCAAAGGATTGCTTGGGTAGGGAGTTACTTTCTTTTTGTGTATGTGTGTGTTGCTATTTTTGAATTTAAAAGGGTTTTTTTCCATTTTACATACCAACCACAGTTCCCTCTCCCTCCCCTCCTCCCATTCACCCCCAACCTTCCCCCCAACCCCACCCCACCCATTCCTCAGAGAGGGTAAGGCCTCCCATGGGGAGTCAACAAAGTAGCATATCAAGTTAAGGCAGGACCAAGCCCCTCTTCCCTGTATTGAGGCTGAGCAAGGCATCCTTCCATAGGGAATGGGTTCCAAAAAGCTAGTTCATGCACTAGGGATAAATCCTGGTCCCACTGCCAGTGGCCTCACATACTTCCCAAGCCATAGAAGTGTCACCCACATTCAGAGGGCCTAGTTCGGTCCCATGCAGGTTCCCCAGCTGTCAGTCCAGTTCTGGGGTATGAAAGCACTTACAAAAATTCTATGCCACTAAGAAAATGACCTCTCCTACTGTCCTACTCTAACAACCATTTACTGTTGGTCAGCTTCTGGGAGGGGTGAGACCTCATGAGTTCCTTCCCTATCATGACAAGATGCTGATGGGCTCAGTCTTGTGTACACCTTTTGAAGGGACATAGAGCTGCTGTGAGTTCATGAATGCAACAACCATGTAATGCCCATAAGACATCACTTAACAGCACTTCATCTTCTGCCTTTATTTTTTTGCCCCCACTTCCATAATGCTCCCCAATCTTTGCATGGGGTGATATAGATGTCCTGTTTAGTATCATACCCACAGTCATTTATTCTATGTACTTTATTTATTTATATATTTATTTTTCTCTTATGCAATACATCCCAACCACAGTTACCCTCTCTCCACTCCTCACAACAGACCCCAACACCTGTGCTCTCCCCCAGATCCACATCTCCTCCATTTCCCTTCAGAAAAGAGTAGGCCTCTCAGAGATAGCAACTGAACACAACATAACAAGATCAATAAGACTAGACACAAACCCTCATACCAAGGCTCAGCAAGGCAACCCAGTAGAAGGAATGGGTCCCAAAGCAGACAAGAAGAGTCAGAGACAACTCCTATTTGCATTATTGAGAGTTCCACAAGAACATCCAGCTACACAACTATAACATATTTGCAGAGGACCCAGTGCAGACCCATGCAGGCTTCATGAGTGCCACTTCAGTCTCTGTGAGCCCATCAGCCCTGCTTAGTTGATTCTGTGGGCCATGTTCTCCTGGTGTCCTTGACCCCTCTATTTTCTACAATTCTTCCTCCCTTTTCTGCAGAGTTCCGTGAGCTCCAAGTGGAGAGACCCAATGGAGATCTCCAATACAGACTCTCTCTCGACCTAGTGTTTGGCTGTGGGTCTCTGCATCTGCTCCCATCAGCTGCATCTGATGACGACTGGTATGATCTAGAAATACAGCAGAATATCATTAGGAATTGATTTATAGATTTTTTTTTTCTTTCTATCCTAGGTTTCTGTGAGGAAGGAGGAAGGATAGGGGAGACTGCCTGGAGCCGCGCCAGGACAAGGAAGATGTAAAGTACCGGTAAGC
Organism: Peromyscus nudipes; assembly: GCA_902168325.1. Classification (NCBI taxonomy): domain Eukaryota; kingdom Metazoa; phylum Chordata; class Mammalia; order Rodentia; family Cricetidae; genus Peromyscus; species Peromyscus nudipes. Next base: position 6,724 of record CABHPH010120778.1, read on the forward strand.
CACGAGCCACGTGGCAAAGTAGAGATTAATAGAAATGGGCTAAATATAAGAGTAAGAGCTAGACAATGATAGGCCTGAGCTAATGGCCAAGCAGTTTAAATAATGTAAGCGTCTGTGTGTTTATTTTATGAGTGGGTTCCGGGACTGGCGGGACTTGGGAACTGGAGAGAAATTCTCCAGCAACAAATGGTGCCCAATGGCTCGAATTTCCACCACCTTAAACCTGAAAATTTTTAATAATCAATTCTAAACAGAGCCAAAACCAGGTTCCTGCTTCATGTCTCATACAGGCAGCTAGACGCTGCAAAATGCGCGTTTGAACTACTGGCGGGCTCCTGGCGTGCGGACTGGCAGTATGACGGGAATGAGGCGTCTGCCAACGGCACATTACGCTATATGGTGCATTTAGTCTTTTAATACTATTAAAAAAAAAAGAGGTTTCTGGGCTACATGCTACTTTGATAAAAGCATAGACCCACTATTTCTGAGAACTGATCGTTCCCACAACTGCTAAAAAATGTACCACCGCCATGTTGGGAAGCTAAACTGGGCTGAGCCAGCAGCCACATAGGGGTTTCAGTCTTAGAATGCTGCAGTTTGAAGCAATAGGTTCACAATACGACTGATTCAGATGAAATAGTTTACAATATATGTAAAAATGTACATAGACATACAGTTACATAAACAAATAGATAGTTTTTAAAAATAAAATCTTTAAAATAAACCACGTAAAGATGGCTATCACACAAAAAATCTGGATTATGTTCTCTCTGATATTCGTAACTGAAGAAAAACATTTGATTACAATAGCTGTTGAGTTATGCCAAAATGTATATTTTAAAGGTACCTTGACTTCAAAATTTGGATGTAAGGATATGTTGCTTTGGAAAGGAGGCTCTGCTTTTGTTTCCACAGAAAGCCAGAGGCTATGGATTTGTTCCAGATTAAGATACATCAGGTTTGACCAGTCAAGACCCCCTGAAAGGTCTCCAATGACACCATGGCCCAGATGATCCAACATCCAGAACCGTTTCAAGGCAACTGGCTCAGATGATACAGCCTCACGGACTACTCCATAATCCTAAAATTTTCTTTGTGTCCCCATAAGATACAGCGCCCCCCTCCAGCAGGAGGTAGTAAGAGAAGCTACACCCAAATTCCCAAATTATATGTAATTTTACTATGTTAAGGTTAAAACCTTCCTTTTTGAAAAAAAAAAGAAAAGGGGAAGTGCTGTGGGATGGTCTGTATGTCAAACATGTTGCTTATTGGTCAACAAATAAAACACTGATTGGCCAGTGGTCAGGCAGGAAGAAGTATAGGCAGGACAAGAAGGAGAGAATTCTGGGAAGTGGAATGCTGAGCCGGAGACACTGCCAGCCACCGCCATGACAAACAGCATGTGAAGATGCCGGTAAGCCACGAGCCATGTGGCAAGGTATAGATTTATAGAAATGGATTAATTTAAGATGTAAGAACTAGATAGCTAGAAGCCTGAGCCATTAGGCCAAACAGTTTAAACAATATAAGTCTCTGTGTTTACTTGGTTGGGTCTGAGCGGCTGTGGGACTGGCGAGTGACAGAGATTTGTCCTGACTGTGGGCCAGGCAGAAAAACTCTAGCTACATTTCTGGGCTGTCCAGCCTCTGGTTTCTGGCCATCCTGGCAGTACTGGGTATGGGCTCCCTCTCCTGGTATGGTTCTCAGGTTAGACCAGTCACTGATTGGCCACTCTCACAAGCTCTGAGCCACCCTTGCCCCAGCACATCTTGCAGGCAAGACAGGTTGTAGGTAGGAGGTTTTGTGGCTGGGTTGGTGTCCTAGTCCTACCACTGGAAGACTTGCCTGATTATAGAGGATGGCTGGTTCAGGTTCTGTATCCCCAATTACTAGGCATCCTCACTAGGGTCACCCTCATAGGTTCCAGGAAGTTTCCACCGCACTAGGTTTCCACATCACCCTCTAAATATCGCCCAGTTCCAGTTGTCTCCCATCGTTGTACTCTCTCCCTCTACCCCTCCCGTTCCACACCTGATACCTCCTGCTCCCATCCCCGCCTGCCCTCCAGTTCACCTGCAAAATCTCTTCTATTTCCCCTTCCCAGAGAGATCCATGTGTCCCCTCTTGAGCCTTCCTTGTTACTTAGCCTCTCTGGGTCTGTGGATTGTAGCATGATTGTCCTTTACTTTACAGTTAATATCCACTTATGAGTGAGTACATACCATATTTGTCTTTCTGGGTCTGGGTTACCTCACTCAGGATGTTCTTTTCTAGTTCCATCCATTTGCCTGCAAATTTCGTGATGTCATTTGTTGTTTTTAACAGCTGAGTAATACTCCATAGTGTAAATGTACCACATTTTCTTTCTTTTTTTAAAATTTAATTGGTTTTACATCCGTACTGCAGTTTTCCCTCCCCCTCTTCCTCTGCTCTGCCCTCAATCCGCTCCTCCTCTGTTTTTATTCAGAAAGAGGCAGACCTCCCATGGGTATCAACAGAAAGCATGGCATATCAAGTTGCATTAAGATAAGCACCTCCCCTTATATTAAGGCTGGGCAAGACAATCCAGTATGAAGAATAGATTCTCAAGAGCCAGCCAAAGCATTGGGGACAGCCCCTGTTCCCACTGTTAGGAGTCCCACAAATAGTCGAAGCTACAGAGCTGTCATATATAACTAGAGGGCCTAGGTCGGTTCCATACAGGCTCCCTGTTAGTTGGTTCAGACTCTGTGACTTCCTATGAGCCAGGTTAGTTGTTTTTGTGGGTTTTCTTGTGGTGTCCTTGACCCATCTGGCTTCTATGATCCTTCCTCCCTCTCTTCAGCAGGATTCCCTGGGCTCAGCCTAATGGTTGGCAGTGGGTCTCTATATCTGTTCCCATCAGTTACTGGTTGAAGGCTCTCAGATGACAATTGGGGTAGTCACAAATCTGATCACAGGAGATGGCAAGTTCAGGCTACATATTCACTATTGCTAGGACTCTTAGCTGAGACCACCCTTCCTTGCAGATTTGTAGGAGTTTCCCTTGTATCAGGTATCTACCTATCCTCGAAAAGCCCCCCTTTCTAGTCATCTCTCTCAGCACTCTCCCCCTTTACCCACCCCAACCTGATCCCTCATGTTCCTATCCCCACCCACCCCAGTCCACCCAGGAGATTTCTTCTATTTCCCCTTCTCAGGGAGATCCATGTTTCTCCCCTTGGACCCTCCTTGTTACTTAGCCTCTGTGAGTCTGTGGATTGTATCATGGTTATCCTTTACTTTGCAGTTAATATCCACTTATGAGTGAGTACATGCCATGTTTGTCTTTCTGAGTCTAGATTATCTCACTCAGGATGTTTTTTTCTAGTTCCATACAGTTGACTGCAAATTTCCTAATGTCATTGTTTTTAACAGCTGAGAAATACTTTGTGTAAATGTACCACATTTTCTTTATCAATTCCTTGGTTGAGGGACATCCAGGTTGTTCCAGGTTCTGGCTATTACAAATAGAGCTGGTATGAACATAGTTTGACCTAGTGTCCTTGTGGTATGGTTGAACATCCATTGTGTATATGCCCAAGAGTGGTATTGCTGGGTCTTGAGGTAGGTTGATTCCCAATTTTCTGAGAAACTGCCATATTGATTTCCAAAGTGGCTGTACAGGTTTGCACTCCAACCAGCAATGGAGTAGTGTTCCCCTTGCTCCACATCCTCTCCAGCTTAAGCTGTCATTTGTGTTTTTGATCTTAGCCATTCTGACAGGTGTAAGATGGAATCTCAGAGTCATTTTGATTTGCATTTCCCTGGTGGCTAAGGATTTTGAACATTCTTTTAAGTTTTTCTCTGCTGTTTGAGATTCTTCTGTTTAGGTTTCTACCCCATTTTTTAAATTAGATTATTATTTTTTATGTCTAGTTTCTTGAGTTCTTTATATATTTTGGAAATCATCCCTCTGTCAGATGTGGGGTTGAAGATCTTTTCCCATTCTGTAGGCTGCCATTTTGTCCTAGTAACAGTGTCCTTTGCCTTACAGAAGCTTCTCAGTTTCATGAGGTCCTAATTATTAATTGTTGATCCTAGTGTCTGTGCTACTGGTGTTATATTTAGGAAGTGAGAACTGTTTCCTGGAAGTTGAACTCTGACCTCCACACACATGTAGTGTGTGTGTGTGTGTGTGTGTGTATGTGTGTGTGTGTACATGCATAAAACATTTTTATGAAAACTAAAATTCAAATTTGAATGTACATAATGGAAGGAGGAACAGCATCCATAAGTTATAGTATATTTAATATATGCCTAATATAAACAAGGATATGGGAATAAATATAAGCATTTTTCTGAGGCACAAGAAAGGGGCAAAAGAAGTCAAGTACTACCAAATGATGAGTCTGTGCTAACAATTTCTTGTTCGTGCACTTTCTAAAAACAAATCAAATCATGTTCCATATGTGATAGGACATAATCTGGTAGGAACATCCTTGATCCTCATACATGGAAGCAATTTAGTTAATAACAACATCAAAGGCAGTGATGAAAGGGAAAGATCTTGGGACAAGGCAGAACTGAGCTGGAAGTTGTAGTGCTCTGGTTGCCAGGCAGCCACCCTCAGGCCATCACTTGTTACCTAGTGATGTTTGGAGAGCTACCTAACCACTCTTTGAGACAGCATCTGAACTCTCCACATCCATTTAGCACCATTTATTTTCATTTCTCCTCCACAACTCCACCGGCACTTTCAAAATCTTACATATTTGACAAACCTGTAAGAATACCTACAATGTCCAAGGTTAGAAAATGGTGCTAATTTGCCTATCCAAAAAATGAATGGAAAACAATTAAATGAATACAGGGTAGACCACAATAAAGTCATTCAAATAAATACAGAAGAAGGAAGGAGAAGGGTAAAATAATAGTAAGGATGTTTGAAAAAGGCATAAGGAATAAAACTATTAATTATCTTCCTAAAAATATCTATGATGCACATAAATCAATATATGAATATACATATATAGTTTCAATGAAATTTTCCCATTTGGAAAGACAATGTTCCCCTTAAGAGCTATAGAACAGCTAACAAAACACTCAACACCAGGCATGAAAAGCCTCCTTTTGTGTCGTTGGTAAGTGCTGCCCAATAAAATCCTAAAACATTATAGACTGTTGCTGTTGCTCTTGATTGCTCCCAGAGGTTGAAGGTAATTCCGTTTCTGAAGACACCATGTATTTTGAGTACAAGACCTAGAGTATCTGACCTTTATCTTACCTTTATGATGACTAACTGTCATGGTATCAGAAGATACCATTCAAGCTTCCAAGGGGAAAGAAGCAACCAGTAGTCCTGCCCAGCTGTGATGTCTATGAACCACAACAATGACCAACATGGCACAATATCCCTAAGGATGCAGTAGTGACATGCATGCTCTAGCAGTAACTTAAGGCCCACTAAACAGGAGGGAAATCATGCCTGGTCCTGGAAACTGGCTAGTGAGTCATGGATCTTGGAGGGGAACCTATAACTACCACTTGACTAAAACAGCATAATCCCATCCTCACCCTTTATCAAGGAAACTTCTCTTTGCAAAATATGGAAAACTACAATGAATCAAAATGCAGTTATGAAGCCCTGTCCCAACTGATATGTTTACAACACAGCTCTTGTACTTAAGGCTCAGGGATCATTGCAGAAGATGGAACAGAATGAACCAGAGTAATGGGGGTTTGCTGTGAGATTGTGTTTCCTAGGCATGCCAGAAGCTACACCTATAAAGTCACACCAACATGACTGTCTAAACATGAACTGAGCAAGAATGGCACCAATACACATGTTAACATAGATGGGGAGGGAGCAAGCCTCAACCCTAGACAAAGAACTACGGGCAACTAAGGAATGCTGAGATTGGGTAAAGTAGTCTTTCCCAGGGCAGAGCACACCAAATGGTTCCAGTACCAAATAGCCAACTCTGAAAATATGCATACAAATAATATTATACAGACTGAGCAGATTATACTTACATGTTTAGGAATGTATACACACACACACACACACACACACACACACATTATATATATAATCAATTAAAGAAAGAAAGAGGCCAGGAATTTGAAAGAGAGCAAGGGGGTCATATGGAAGAGTTTGCAGGGAGGAAGGGAAGGAGAAATGATGTAATTATATTATAATCTAAACAAATAATTAAGAAAGAAAAGAAAATCAGCCAGATGCAGGGTGCTCACTTATAATCCTAACAGGAGGATCAGGAGTTCCATCCTGGGCTATATAACATATCCAGACCAATCTGTCCTACATAAGAACATACACAAGTTGTCTCAGAAATAGAAACAAACATTTTTAATAAAACAGAAATGGGCTGGAGAGATAGCTCAGTGTGTAAGAGCACTGTCTGCTCTTCCAGAGGAACTGGGTTCAATTCCCAGCACACACATGGCAGCTCACAACTGTCTGCAATTCTAGTTCCAGGGGATCTGATACCCTCACACAGATATACATGCAAGCAAAACACTAATGCACATTAAAAAATAAATTATTAATAAACAGAAATTCATGATAAAAAAACTAAAAAACTTTTTGGAGGGAATAATCCAAAGTCTGTTCAACTGGCATGGAAATCTTTATTTGGCTTGTTAATCTGGAAGGCTGGCTACAAGTTTTGGTGCTCTGCCACTTATCACTGTATGATTTTGTTCATATTAGTAGCCTTTTCTGTGCCAAATTTTTTCATTTGTAACCAAAAGGGATTAAAGTACAACAGAGTCATAAAATTTTCTGGGTACAATCTATAGCAAGAGATTCATTTTACAGCATACTCTACTCATTTACATACCAAAAAATCTGAGACAAAATTTTTAAAGATTTATTTGTACTTGATGTGTGTGGGTGTTTTCTAGTATATATGTCTGTGCACCACATGTATGCAATGCTCTCAGAGACCAAAGGAGACTATTAGATCCCCTGAAATTGAAGTTACAGATGGCTATGAGCGACCATGTTTGTCCTGGGAATTGAACCCAAGTCCTTTGGAAGATCAGACAGTGCTCTTATCCACTTAACCTTCTCTCTAGCCCTAATATGACAAAACTTTTATGAAGCTATTATTACGATTGGAGATACTCGCTATGATTTTTCCATTTGTCTTGATTTTATGTCCAGTTTATGACCAATAAATTGGTTTTTATAACTCATTAATGCTTCACAATGCACAGTTTGATCTAATGGTTTTATTGTAGTTCTAGAACCCTATTGTTTTAAGTTGTGCCTATATCTTTTAGAGAAAAACAATGACAGCGAGTAGCATTTAAAAAACTTTCCCACAGTGACAAACACTATCTTGAGCAACATTTCAACAACCATGACTACTTTCATTAGTGCAATTTTAAAGGAGAAGAAAATCAATGTGATTGATATGTGCACCAAATGTAGTGGACTAACAAAGCCACTTAACATTATAGTAAACTGTTTTGAATCTTTTACAACATGCCCATTTTATAAAACATTGTCTAAGGACTAGAGCAGTGCCTCAGTGGTTATAAGCATTGCTTACTATTCCTGAGGATCTGGGTTCAGCACCCACATGGTGACTCACATCCAGTGCAATTCTAGTTCCAGGGGACCCGACTCTCTCTTCTGGCCTCTGTGGGCACTGCATGGTGCATAGACATACATGTAGACAAAACTCCCATGTATATAAAACTAAAATAGACAAATCTTTTACAAATCAAAACCAATGAAACCAGGCAAACAAACAAACCAGCATTGTCTTTCCCAATTTTACCATTTTAACCTATAGAGGCATTATAACAAATCTACCAGCTGAGAGGGGATGCCCATTACAGACACTCAGTGTCATTTACCTTACTGATTATGTTATTGTGTGTTGGATTAATCCTAAAGCATGTGCTTAGGAACAACACACAAGAGAGCATTCATACTTGCAACATTACACAAGTTGTCCTCTTAACACAGAGTGATGCATACTTTTGGCTATAATTGCATGCATATTCCTTAGTTACATTCATCTTTATTATCCATAGTGTAAAAGCAAACATTCTTCCTATTGAAACAGTATCCAGCTACCAAGCATCACTGTCAAAAAGCCGTCTTTCATGAATTCACTGGATGAACCCAGAATTTGATGATACAACGCTTTTATCCATAAATTACATTGTGTGTATAGTTTAGTCTATGGATGAAACAGATTTGAAATATTTATTAAGTTGTTTTATTTTGAAACAGGATCTTACTATGTAGCCCTGACTAGCCTGGAACTTGCTATATAGACCAGGCTGGCCTCAAATTCACAGAGATCTCCCTCTGCCTCCTGAGTCCTGGAATTGAAGGTGTGCACCACACCAGGCTAAATTAAGCTCTCCTAAATAAATAATAGAGAAGGATGAGGCTTAATGGTACCTGCAGGAAATCCAGTAAAGTTCCATAGTTTTATTCATTTATTAATTACTATTGAGGACTTACATAGAGTACTTTGATACATACTGGTTTTAACTTGAGACTTAGCAATGGACTTGACAAAACATATACACTTGGGAAAGTGTGTGTGTGTGTATGTGTGTGTGTGTGTGTGTGTGTGTGTAAATGAGTGGGCATATGTATGTTTATACCTCTGGAGGCTAGAGGACATTCTTGGCTATCATTCCTCAGGTACTGTCTACCTTTTATTGTTTTTGAGACAGGTATGTGTCATTGACCTGAAACTCACCAAGTAGGTTATGCTAGCTGGACACGGAGCCCTAGGAATGTACTTGTCTCCACTTTCTCAGCTCTATTTCCATCACACCCAGTTTAAATTTATTTTCATTCTTTGAGAATTTCATACAATATGCTTTGATCATATTCATTCATCTCTACTTGTCCCTTTAACTCCTCCCAGATTCTCCTCACCTCCCTATCCCCTGACTTTTTTTGCGCTTTCTTTTTTATTCAATAACCTGTTGACTTCAATTTGTGCTGCCCACACACTTCCCAATTGATTTCACGCAGTGTGTGTAGTTCTGGGGATCGAATGTAGCCACCCCCCCCCCCCCCCACCCCCCCACCCCCACCCCCGCTTGCAAGAGTAGCAGTTTACCAACTCCAGCTTTCCGAGAACAATTTTCTTCACTGATTTTTTTTTTGGAGTTCTGTGTATTCTTTAATTTTAAAAAAGCCACACTTGTGTACTCCCTTTGGAAGAGAGACGGTAAGAATTGTGGTTTTCATTTATTTAAAACAATAGAGCCGAATGGTGGTGGCGCACGCCTTTAATCCCGGCACTGGGAGGCAGAGGCAGGTGGGTCTCTGGGAGTTCGAGGCCAGTCTGGTCTACATAGAGAGTTCCAGCACAGCCAGGACTGTTTCACAGAGAAACCCTGTCTCACAACAAAACAAAACAACAACAACAACAACAAAAAACCCGAGTATTTTAAGCATGGTGGCGGTGGCACATGCCTTTAATCCCAGCATTCGGGAGGCAGAGACAGGTGTATTGAGGCCAGCCTGGTCTCAGAGGTAGACCAAAGCTACACAGAGAAACCTTGTCTCAAAAACCCAAAATAATAATAATATAATAATAATAATTAATAATAATAATAATAAAATAAAACAATTGAGGGGCACAGGTGAGCCGGCCCTGAGGGTATGAAAGCAGGAGAGCTGACCCTGCCACCCCCGCTTTGTTTGCTATGTGGTGGCACAGGCGAGGGACAGATGCCCTCCACCCCTTGCCCATTGTCACCTGTAGCAGGGCGGAGAGCTGTCCCCTAGGGTCGTGAGAGTGGGAAAACTGGCCCTGCCCCTTGCCAGCTGCAGCACTCAGGAGAGTGGGCCTTATACCTTGCCTGGGCAGCACACTAGAGCTGACCCTGTTGGCTGGGGTGCAGGTGAGCCAGCCCGGAGGGTGTGAGATCTGGAAAGCAGACCCCATCACCCCTTGTATGCCATGTGTGGCAAAGGTGAGGGAAAGATACCCTCTCCTCCCTCTGTCCCTTTCCACCTGTGGCAGGCAGGAGAGCTGGGCTTGGGGGCATGACAGTGGGAGAGCCAGCCTTGCCTCTCACCAACTGCAGCACTCGAGAGAGCAGGCCCTGCACCTCACCAGGGCAAAACAGTAGAGCTGGCCCTGGTGGTGTAGGTACCGGTGAGCTGGACCCAAAGGAGAACTAGCTGTGCTCCTTGCTTTCTGTTGCATTGGTGAGCTAGCCAGGGCAGTGCTTGAGAGCTCATCCAGGCAATGACTATGAGGGAAAGCTGGCGGGCTGATCAATCCAGCTACCACCCAGGCCCAGAACCAGGGCTATGAGTTAGCCCACCCTACATCCACCTCATCTATGAAAAGGAGGAGCATGTGAAGGGGCCAGACCTGCAGATCCAAAGCTGCAGGATCTCCAAGACACAGAATAACAGGATATCCAAGAGGAGTCCCAGTGAGAGCCCAGTATTGATAGGGTAGCAAAAGCCAGGGGCCTCAGACCAGACCAATGACTCATAGCAATGAACACTTGAAAGTAAAGAAGTATGGACTATAGCATATACTACACTGGGCCACAACTACAGCTTCCATGCCGAAAGTTTTGTTTTGTTTGTTTGTTTGTTTTTTGTTTTTTCTTTTAAGTTTTATTTTATTTTAGGGGTGAGTTTGCAAGGGAAGAGGGTGGATAACAAAGGGATGGGGAGATAAATGGGATCAGGATGCCTGATGTGAAATCCACAAAGAACCAACAAAAAGTTTTAAAAAAGAAAAGAATATAGAAACTTTGCAGTAAACTAAAAACAAAACAAAACGAAAAACAAACAACCCTCCCCCCCAAAAAAACATTGAATGCCTTTTATGCATTGTGAAGGAAGCACAGGGAAAACTGAGAACAAATCACTTCCTGCTCTCAAAAGGCTTATAATTTAGTTCCTTTTCATCCCAGGAGACAGTCAGCAATGTCTGCAGATACACTTGATTGATTGTTACAGTATAGGTGGTAGAGAAGACCACGAATACTTTTAACCATTTCACAAACCACAACAACATGCCCAGTGACAACTCATTTTTCTAGCTTCAAATACCAAGAGTGCCCAGATGGGGAAAAGATTTAATTTTTTCGGTTGAAAATCATTAGGTAATAGGTGCTGAATTAGTGATATAAATAATGAGTGGTGTGATTAAAAGATTATTGAAGGATGCCATGAAAGAAGGGGGCTCACGTGGAAGTATCTTATCACTCTCTTCAAAATGCAGCCCCCCAGACAACTTCTTTGACTTTGTCTCCTGCCATTCTTCCTTTTCCCCCTCTACTGCTGCCCACTTGTTTTTGCATTTTCTCGAAATTATCAAGCATGCTCTGTCTTGTGGAATCTGCTATTGCTGCTACTTGGGATTCAAGCACCCTGTCTTTGTTAGGGTTTTTATTGCTGTGACAAAACCCCATGACCAAAAAAGACAAGCTGGGGAGGAAACAGTTCATTTGGCTTACCCTTGAAGGAAATCAGGACAGGAACTCTAACGGGGCAGGAACCTGGAGGCAGGAGCTGATGAAGAGGCCACAGAAGAATGATGCTTACTGGCTTCCTTCCCATGGCTTGCTCAGCCTGCTTTATTATAGAACTCAGGACCACTAGCCCAGGGATGGCACCATGCGGCCACAAGGGACCACCCTCCCTCATCAATCACTAATTAAGAAAATACAGCTGGATCTTATGGAGTCATTTTCTCAACTGAGGTCCCTCCTTTCAGATAACTCCAGTTTGTGTGTCAAGTTGACATAAAACTAGCCAGCACACACTTACCACAGTTATCCATTCAGTTTACTCCTTCACTTTCTGCAGGTCCCATCTGTTCACTATCTTATCAGAGAGACTGTCTCTACTCATACCTGCCCCCTCTATTCCTTTTACCCTTGTTAGCCTTTTCAGTCTCCATAGCAAGGCTGTCCCTTGCCAAGAACACATAAGAAACATGTGGGTGGATGTGGACGTGTCTCAGTTGGTACTTGCCAAGCATGAGCGAAGTCCTGCACTCTATCCCCAGACCCACATGAAACTGGGCTTGGTGGTACACACCAGTGATGACAGAAAGAGGGGGAAGGCTGTAGGCAGGAGGGCAACAAGTTCATCCTCAGCTGCAAACGAATTCCAAGCCGGTCTGAAATACATGAAACCCCATTTAAGAAAAGAGGGGGTGGGGAAAATGAATTATTTGTAGAATTACTATTATTCAAAAATTTAACAAAGGTAGCCCAAGCAACGGGGAGCTTGAACGAAGAGTGATTAGAGTCATCCCTAGTGGCCTACAATATTGCCTGCCTTGGAGTAGGGATTTCATAAATAAGGAATAAAGAATGATAGAGTTCAAAAGATAATAGAAAGCAGGTCATAACCACCTTTAAGAAGTGTTCTTTAAAATTAATACATTTTGTGTATGATAGCAGACTGGATACACTTAATAAATATTGTATGTTTAATTCTAACTATTCTGCTCAGTATATTCACTTTACAATTATCTTTGAAATATGCTTTATATTTAAGAAATACAGTTTTTGAACTGTGTATCCTTTCAGTCTGTCACCTGATATTATATTAAAAAATAAAATGCATTTTAAAAAGTGTAATCTCAAGGTTGATGTTTAGCAAGCCATTTCTACGGGCTTTTGTTGTTGTTGTTGTTGTTTGTTTTGTTTTGTTTTCCGAGACAGGGTTTCTCTGTGTAACAGTGATGGCTGTCCTGGAACTCACTCTGTACCCAGGCTGGCCTCGAACTCACAGAGATCCTCCTGCCTCTGCCTCGAGGGTGCTGGGATTAAAGGCGTGCACCACCACCCAAACTCTACATTTTTTAAATTTTCATTTGCACTTACTAATTCACCCACTCTGCACTCAGGGAGCTACTGCAGATAATTATGTTAATACTAATAACAACAGCAGCTAAATTTTTTTAGCAGAATTTTGTGCTTGTGACTCCCCTGAAGGCTGTGCATACATTATCTGATTTTGATCATACTACAGGAGATCAGAATGATCACGTTCGTGTATATTTACTAATTTAATGTATATTTACTAATTTAATGTGTTTGAATTTAAGAAACTATTTCTTGGCTACTACGCACTAAGTAATTATACATGAACGTGATAACACTGAATGCCGTTCTTTTGACAGCCCAAGTCTCTGCTTTAGGACTAATAGAGCCTCCCTTTTGCTGCTTCCTATTTTTCCGCTACATCTTGATGGTCTCCTTCGGGGGTGGTGGGGAGCCCGCAGCGCAGCGCTCCTTGCTCCTCCTTCTCGCTGCTGCTGGACTTTGGAAACCTTGACAATCACACTTCTCTCCTCCCAGTCTCGTGCCTCTCCTCCCCTCCCCAAACGGAACTCAGGCTGGGGGAACCCAAGGACGGAATGTACGCCACGCCACGTACTTCTCTCGTGCTCTCCCTAGAAACAGTTTCAAAGTCTCAGACTAGCGGCTCCAAGAGCCGGCGGGAAGGCTGATGCGCATGCGCGGCATCTCGCGCCTCGCCGCTGGGCGGGACCTGACCAGTGGGCTCCCACAGCGTCGCGCGGCTGTTCGCCCCGACAGCGTCGCGCGCACCTCTTGGCTCTGACAAAGTCGCGCGAGTCCCCCGACAGCGTCGCGCGCACCTCTTCGCTCAGCGTCGCGCGCGCGGCTCTGCGCTCTGTCAGTGTCGCGTGACGGTTGGCTCCCTCAGCGTCGCGCGGCTCTTCGCTCTGACAGCCTCGTGCCTCTGTTCTCTCCGGTAGCGTCGCGCTTCTGTCCCCAGTGAGCGGCTTATTTTCTCCCGGCTTTGGGACAGGGCAAAAAAAGCTTTTAAGAGTGCGAAGAGTTGAGGTTATCTCACAATGTCTGGTGAGTCGGGTCAGCCTGAGGCTGAACCCTCCCACGCTGGCCTTTACTGGCCTGACCCCGAAAGAGATAGGGCTGGGGTCCCAGGAGGAGTGATCCGAAGGGCTGGTGGCCAGAGGCACAGGTCCTGGATCCAAAAGGTTATTGAGCAAATAACCGGCTCCCCTAAACAGTGTGTCTCCCTTACGGAAGTGGTGCCCGTCACTGTACTGGCCGTCCAAAGATACCTTTTAGAGGATGAGCCACGGGACACAGTGCCCAAGCCTCCCCTTTACTGCTATGATGTGACAATCTCCGACGGGGTGTACCAAGAGAAGTGCTACTTAGACCCCAGCTTAAACTTTCTCGTTTATCAGAATATTCTTAAAGTTGGCATAGAAATGAGAATTTCCAGAGTCTCGTGTCTTTACAACGAGAAAAGATTGGGCCAAGGAATCCTGTGCATAGATAAGGTCCACTGTGGGGAGACCCTAGAGTATGTTTCTGTAGAAACCCCATTTAGAAACAGAGAGCACGAGGAAAAGCCAGAGAGGCCTCTGAGAGGCGGCAGGAGTCACTACCTGGCTCTGTGGAACAACGAAGATCCATATGGAGATATCTGGAAGGCCAACAAGCAACCTGAGGAATTCAACTTTAACAGTAAGTAATTGGGGGGCACGGAGGCAGGTTTTAAAGAATGATCAGAGCCTGGCGTGGTGGCACACACCCAGAACACCAGCAGTTGGGGAGGCAGAGGCAAGAGAATTGAGGGCAAATTCCGGGGTAGTCTCAGACCCAGAGAGACACCGTGTCTCAAAAACAAAGAGTAACAACAACAGAAACAGTTAAGTGTTTGGAACCCATGTTAACAGAAAAAGAAAATGTGTTTTTGTATTGTTCCTTACAAGCCGGAAGTGGTATACAGTCTTAACTTCATGCAGCCCGTTCCTCTCAGTTTGATTGCAAAGTGCTATTCTTGAAATACCTGACTGTGGTTTAAATTTAGTTCGGCAGAAAGATTGAGGACTTGGTTTTCAGTACTCCTTCTGTGTTCAATATATATGTTTGGTTTTAATTAATCTCAGTTGCAACCCTGTTTCAATTGTGAAAAATATATAGGTTGAAGAGTGTATTGATTTGGATTTTACATAAAAACCATGCAGCATTGTATGTTTTAACATTTAATATTTGTTCAAAGGAGATGTTCAGTGATGTGATGATTTACATTAACTAAAACACCATGTTTGTGTCATTGAATGTAAAAGTCGTGCAAGTATTACTTTTAGAAGGTGTGATGATTGTGGAAAGGCTTCAAATGATCATTTTTTTTCTTGATACAGGAAGTTCATATTTCCTGTATCAGAAGTAGGAAGTTAGCCTGAAAATGGCAGTTTGTCATCAATAAATACTCTTTCAAAATCTTTTTGTGTTAACACATAAAATTAAGGCAGATGATAGCACTACAGGCTAAACACATAAGAAATGGGTAGGGGGAAAAAAGTACCACAGAAAACAACTAAAAAGACTATAATCTTCTATATTTACTGGTTTTAGGTCTTTTTTGTTTTTGTTTTTGGAGGCAGAGTCTCATATATCCCAGGCTAGCCCCCAATTCCTGCTCCTCCTGCCTCTGTCTCCCAAGGGCTGGGATTACAGGAGTACTTGACTATACCTGAGGATTCAACCCAGGATTTCCTGCATGCTAAGTAAGCACTGTACCAGAGGAGCCAATTTGCCCAGCCCCACCCCTTTTCCCCTTTATATTGTTAACACAATGCTAAGTCAGTGGCATCTTACTATGACAAACAGGAGTAACAAATTTGAACATTAAAAGATAACTTGTTCAAAAATATGCATTTATAGTAATATCCACTCAAAATGAGAAAAGAAAATGTTAATAGAAATATGTAGTCAATGGCTTAGGTAACTTAAGACATAAAAGCAAAGTAGCTGTGGTGTAAATGTTGTTCATCTATATTTTTAGAATTTACTTTATAAAAGAACAATTGACTCAGAATTTAAAGGGGGTTAATAATATATATACATATATAAAAGTATATTTGGTTTCTGTTCTTAAGTCATATCCAGTAGATATCAAAGTGATATTACAAAAAGCAATGTCCATGTGCTAAAAAATTCAAACTGTGTATTTTAAAGTATATTGTGTTAAAATTGACAGGTCCAAGTATATTAAAACTGTAGTAGTAAGATCTAGGAAGTGAGTAAAATCAAGACTTCAGGTTTGCTGTGTGTTTGAAATTATAAATAATAAAATTTGGAATTAGTAAAATGCATCTTTAACCTTTGTATGTCTTCAACATTCCTATCAAAATTACAAATTTGAGAGTTTGGTTTTCATTTTTGAAAACATAAAATTAATTACAAAATACTAATTTAATAAAAATAATTATGCATTTCAGGCACCTCTGGGGTATTTCTATAAACATAATATTCTACAGTATAGAAATACGAAATTTTTTTGGGTTTTTTTATTTTTCTTATTTTTGAAATATGATAACCTATAATTGTACTCATGTAGGTTAGTAATTTATTATTTTAAGCTTTCTCAGTATTGTGAACAGTGCCAAATATAAGTAAGATGTGTAAGAATTGGTTGTATTTGAGTATTTCTATTGAAAGGATGGATTCCTAGAAGTGGAATTGCTGGGTTAAAGAATATCTGAGGTTTTTTTTTTTTTTTAATTCATTGGGCATTGATAAATTTTTTTCTGAAAATCTGTACTAATTTAAACTGAACTGCATATGTATGAGTGTCCATGTCCCCAAATCTCGCTCTTCTAAAATAGTGTCCTTTGGCTTTGTCCTATTTTTCTTCTAGAGTTAGGAACTGACCCTGAGGTTTCCAATGTGCCACAGAGGAAGGGCTTTATAGCTGAGCCTCAGTCCAAGCTTGGCTTTTTATTATTCATTTACTGGATTTCTTTGCTCAATAGGTATTAATTTGTGTGTGCTATATACTGCAGATTATTTTTGCAGTGCCCTGTCCCTTTTCTGTAAACTTTGCTTAAGTTCTGTGCCTTTGAATCTTTTTATTAACTTTTAACTTTATACAGTAATATGAAAAGGGTTTATACAACCATATCAGTTGTACTCTTCAACATGGTTATATGGTCACCCTCCCATCAAGATCTAGAAGTATGCACCCTAAAAGATTCTGTCTTGTTCGTTCCATGATTATACCCTACTTGAAAAGTGGCAGCTCACACTGCAGCCTTACTTACAAACATCATTTTTTTCTATTTTTTTTTTTTTTTTGGTTTTTCAAGACAGGGTTTCTCTGTGTAGCTTTGTGCCTTTCCAGGAGCTCACTTGGTAGCCCAGGCTGGCCTCGAACTCACAGAGATCCGCCTGCCTCTGCCTCCCGAGTGCTGGGATTAAAGGCGTGCGCCACCAACGCCCGGCTTCTATTTTTAAAAAAATTATTATTTTGAGGCAAGGTCTCATACCTCAGACTGGCCTTGAACTTATCCCCTGACTCTAGCTTCCAAGTGCTGGGACACACCAGGGTTGGTTTGTTTTTCTAGTTTTAATTTTTTTGGCTCTTTGCAGTTTATTGCATGAAGGAGTTACACTAGTCCAAGTTAAAAGCGATTACATTATACAAGCTGTGAGGTTTTTAAACTCGTGATAAGGGACAGAAGGGAAATTCTACTCATTGCTAGGAATTCCTCACTTAAGCTTCAGAGAGTCACAAGCACTCAAAACCCATGGACCTTCAGCTGGTCGTCCTAAGCCCGTCCAATCTTTATCAGGAACTGGCATATGTTGTTGTGCTGGTCACCCTGTAGCTCAATTACTTCTCCATATTCTGGATGCTCAATTACAGTACCATTGCAGGCAAATTTCTTCTTAAATACTTTGTCTAGTTTCTTTTTATTGTAATCATCAGCGATCCCTTGGACAGTAGTAAAGGTCTTCCTGCTGTTTCTCTGTTGAATTCTTACATGGATATAATCCTCAGTGCCAGCAGGAAGCAGATTATCACCCTACTTGCATCAGCAAAGGGGTGGAAAGAGTTCGGGTTTTGGATAGCAGACATACGGATCCTTTTCCTAGGTGGAAAAGGCCTGCGGCCTTCCGGAAGGCCGTTGCAGGAGGGAGAAGGCAGGGGCGGCGGGAAGCACGGGCGGGCGCTGGAAGGAGAGGCAGCTGAGTCCTCAGCGGCAGCTCAGTGACGGGGGCTCTAGTTCTAATTTTTTACACTTATTTATTTATTTGTGGGTATGGGGGTGGCAGGGCAGAGAACACAGGATTACCTTGATGTCACTGTGAGTGTGTATAGGTCGTAGAACAACTTTGAGGTGTAGGTTCTCTCCTTGCACCTTATGGGTCCAGGGTGGAAAGCACCTTTACCCAGTGAGTCATCTTGCTTGCCTTTTTTCTAGCTTTTGGAGACAGAGTCTTACCTTACAGTCCAGGCTGGCCTAGAATTCAATTCTGCAGTCTCTGAGATCACAAGCATGTGTACTGCTATGTGCTGCTTTTTGTTGTTTACCTTGTTTGTTTGTTATTATTTATTTATTTTTATTTTGTGTGTTTGAGTGCTTTGCCTTCATGCATGTATATGCACAATGTGTGAGCCTGGTGCTCAAGGAGGCCAGGTGTTAGATGCCCTGGAAATGGAGTTACAGATGATTGTGAGCCATGTGGTTGCTGAACACTGAATACATATCCTCTGCAAGAGCAACAAGTACTTTTAACTGCTGAGCCATCTCTCCAGCTCCTGGAGAAAACTACTGAGTTCTGCCATTGTATCATGAAAACAGCCCTAGACAATATGTCAATTACTAGGTCTGGTTGTATTAACACAGGACTTCATGCAAAGCAGGGATTATTTTATTTTATTTTATTTTATTTTATTTTATTTTATTTTATTTTATTTTATTTTATTTTATTTTATTTTA
>CABHPH010120782.1:7963-36845 GCA_902168325.1 Peromyscus nudipes
AAAAAAAAAAAAAAAGTGGGGAATAGGCTTGAACTCATTGGCACAGGAAAGAACTGGACACCAATAGTACAAGCACAAGGAACAAGAACTAATAACCTGGACCTAATGAAACTGAAAACCTTCTGTAGAACCAAGGAAACCATCATTTGCATAACATGGCAGCCTACAGAATGAGAAAAATATTTACTATGGAATAATCTGATAAAGGGTTAGTATCTAGAATATACAAAGAAGAAAAACAAAACAAAACAAACTGAGCATCAAGAAAACAACCCAGTTAAAAATGGGGTATAGAACTACACAGAATTCTTAGAAGATGAAACACAAACAGCTGAGAAACACTTCTTTAAGTGAACAAAATCCTTAGCCATTAGGGAAATGCAAATTATAGGACTTTGAAATTTCATCTTAACCAGTCAGAATGGCCAAACTCAAAACAAAACAAAACAAACGGTAGTAGAAGTTGGCAAGGATGCTGGGAAAGGGGACCACCCAATCATTGCCAGTGGGAGTGCAAACTGGTCCAGCCTTTACAGAAATTAGTATAGAGGTTACTCAAGAAGCTGAAAATCTGTCACAAGGTTCAAACTGCATCTTTTGGGCATATAACCAAAGAACTCAAAATCTTAGTACAGGTATACTTGCTCATCCATGTTTATTGTTGCTCTATTCAAAATTGCCAGAAATTGGAAACAGCCTAGATGTCTATTGACTAGCAAATAAGCAATGAAAACATAGTTGAACAGAATGTTATTCAGCTGTTAAGAAAAATGAACATATGAAGTTTGCAGGCAAATGGATAGAGTTAGAAACAATCATCCTATGTTGTGTGAGGTGATACTCTGTTGGAAGAGCAGCTGCTAAGCACTGAGTGAAGGACACTGTGCATGTGCTGTTGTGAACTTTTTGCTAGTAATCAGTTGGTAGAAGAGGCAGAATAGACTATGTAGAAAAATCACCAACACAGTTCTCAAACTGGAAGCCCTTGACTGACCATACCTCTCACATGTGGTATTCTACCTGTTAACAGGAAGTCGCCTCTCACAAAAATGAAGTACATTGTACACATGCTTATTTTCCACTGCCAAGTTTCCTGTACAAGCTGCCAAGATTTACCTTTGTCACTGCCATTTCACCCTATAGATGCCTATACGCTGCCATGATAATCTGGGTGATTTGGTAAAATACTATAGTATATCATGTCATTTCTGGAATCAAAATCCTGTAGAAAGTCACTGTTGATCTTCCAGCAAAATTGAATAGTCTACCAGGGCCATTAAGGGCCTCTTGCCTCGATGGTATCATTTCTCCTTTCTCAGGAGGCACAAACCATCCCAGTGTGCTTTTCGTTCATGAATACCGTGTTCTGCCCTGTCTTTGGGCTCTGTACTCACTGTTTCTTCTCCAAACTCTCTTTGTCCAGCTTTTCCTACAGCTCACACTTTCTATCATCCAACTCTCAGCTCCTGTTTCTCATTCTAAGAAAGGCCTTCCATGAGCACTCATTTACAGCAACTCTCCTCTCAAGTTACGTTTTTGCCACCCCCCTCCCGCAACACTTGTATTCCCCCACAGTGCTAAACATGGCATGCTTACATCTCCGTGTCAGCTGCTGGAAGGCAAACCTCAAATGTTTTATCTGTATAGCATATATTCCAATACAAAATGCACTCCAAGAAATTATTTGTGAAATGAATGAAACTGTAAGTAGCAGTGATAGTGGACAGTTTGGGCTTGCTCTTGTCTGTCAGCTTCGCTTAGCAGTTTGAAGATGTCATACTTCGTATTTTTCATCTGTAGTTTACAAGTTGATAAGCCGTTTTTTAGAGGAGACCTCAGAGAATAGCAATGAGAGAAAATTTGTAGAATGACAAATGTCTAACTTGAGAATGGGTGGTGTGCAGAGAGAGGAGGAGGATGTTGCTAGTTCTCTCTAGACTTAATCTCTCCACCTAGGCTCCCTCAACAGCTCCCCCATCTGACTGAAATCCACAGTCTCTCCATATATGAGTCAAGCTCACTCTGTGGCTCTGCTGTGATTTTTTTTTTTTTTTTTGAGACAGGGTTTCTTTGTGTAGCTTTGTGCCTTTCCTGGATCTCACTCTGTAGCCCAGTCTGACCTTGAACTCACAGAGATCTGCCTGGCTCTGCCTCCCGAGTGCTGGGATTAAAGGCATGCGCCACCACCGCCTGGCCTGCTGTGATATTTAAGTCTGACTTGAAAGACTATGAAGTGTAAGACTGTATCCTTGGCTCACCTCACAGACCTAACTGTCACCGGTAGAAGAGCAAATTGTGGAATGCATACTAAAATCACAGCCCCCAAGTGAGGAATTATCTTTAAATTCAAGTTTAGTCCTTCCATCCCTATGATTATGATGATTTCTAGTGGGTCCTGAGTCCCCTTCTTACCCATATACCCAACTGAAATTATATTATATAAAATTATGAAGCTAAGTGGACAATTACAGCACTTCACTGGACACAAACACGTTGGATGAAGGTTTAGCTATTAGTCTACCTTTATTACTCTACCTGGCGAATAGTAAATGCATTCCATCCTTTTTAATAGGCTTTAGTAGTAGATTCTAAGAATTTACTTTAGTGGAAATTGTTTTGTAGAGCAAGGAATTCTATACTGTGAATAGCCTATACCTTGTTTCCATCCAGTGAATTAAAATTTGGAAATGGAACACCAGTACCTGTCTTCTGGGGCACCTGGGGACAGAAAAGAACACAAGCTGACAAAGCAGCACAGGTCAATTAACTTTATGTGCATACTCTGACTCTGATGTAGCGATGAGTGTAGGAATGTAGTTTTAATTTTGGAACTTTTACTCTACTCTTGTAGAGGTATCTCTATCTTATTTCTGCAGAATGATTTTCAGCCTAGTTAACATTTATTTCAAATACATCTTTCCCTTATTATTCAATCAATTTACAGGGAACTCTTTCAACTCACAGAGAATATGGCAGTTTATAAGATAAAAGCATGAAGAAGCTTGCAAAGGCAAATTGAGCTTGCTAGATTTTAGACACTGAAAAAATAGCAAAGGTTGCAATTTTATTTAGATTCCTAGACGGAGGCAGTGAATTGAATTCTAAGAAGAGAAACATGTTTTTGAGCCCGAGAATGTAGTCCAATTTTAGCAAAACCCTTTTTAAAAAATGTGGGAATGATGGAAAAAAAGTAGCTTGTTCTAGGCAGTGTGTTGATTAGCCATGAAGAAAACTGCTGGCTTATTATAGACCTGAGGATGTCTGCAACACCTGACAGTGTCAGCTGCCTCTTAATTTAAAGGAAAACTCATAAAAATAAGCATTTGTGTGAAGTAAAAGTATGGCACTTTCAATGTCTTGCTCTTCTGGAGGTCTCTAAGCTATTTCCTTGTGTTCAGTCAACACCAACCCTGGGATGGGCCTCCAGGCAGAGAGAGTTCTCTGAATCAGAGACAAAAGGAGCCCACCAACAAATAATCAATAATCAAATTTGTATATAATATCAGCATTTGGATAATTCTGTATATTGGCTTAATAATGAGGACAACACAGAAGCATTATTTGAAAAGTTCCATTTGGCTGCACTCTTAACTTGACTTGGGCAAGGCTATTCTGTCTCCTGGTGGAGAAACTCCTGCAACCTCAGGCTGAAATGAAGCAGATTTATTCAACTCCCCCTCAAAGTTGTGCTGCTGGAAAAAAAAAAAAAACGTAAAGTACTGATGAGGGCCAGCTCTCAGAGATATCTCAGAAGTTCTACCCAGTCTGTGGCACATGCCATGGTTTAACCCAGTAAGGCACCAGGTTGGTCTTCACCATTGGCTTTCTAGTGGGGGCTCTTCCCCAAGGCAGGATTTACCCTCACATGAAATTGTCAAACAGAGCCCACAGGGTATAGCACTAATTTAGCCTCCTGTACAGTTGATGGATGAAGAATTTCCTCTTGGAACTAAATTATAGGGCTTGTTGAAGTTGCTCTTTCCTGATCTGTTATTTGGAGGTAATTTTCCAAAAGGGCAGGACAAATGGCCATGAGCTAGAATAGGATTCACCAGGAGCAGCTGGACTGCTGTGGCCAGCACATCCCTCTGGAATCCACCTCCACCAGCCTCCCACGTCTCTGCCCCTGCTGCCCAGAGAGGAGACCTGGATGACAGAGTTGGATTTTCTTAGACCCTTCACTTCCTTTCAAAATGAAGCCACAAGGATGGCACCTGCCCACCCATGTTGGCACCTAGGTTTCCAGAAACATAGCATCTTGTCCAGACATGCTTACAAAGAGACAAGCGCCTGCCTTCACTCATCCTCCAAAGTACCTGATTACAACCTTCTGTCAATCCTCCTCTCCACACCCCCAGTGTTGGATGGAAAAGAAACTTCGTGAACTGATGGAAGCTCTGTCAAGACAAGCTGTAGGTTAATCAGATTCTCTTTGACCTGGGGCCTGTTGAGTGCAAAGAGATTATATTTGAAAGCTCCTTTGTCCAATTAAGTAAGGGTGACCTTTGATAGGGTGGCTTCTGATGAGGTCAAAGAGCAAGGACCAACCTGTTGCAGCTAGCTATTGCTGGGAAATGAGGATTAGCTGAGTTTTAACAAGGTGACTTCCTCATGGACTAGCTAAACTGGAGCCTTGCTTTACCAAGCACTGGAGTGTGGTTCTTTCTTAGTTCTTTCAAATGAGAACTATCTCAGCACTTTCCTGAAATTTTGAGCAGGAAGAGTGGTTGGTAGACTTGTCTATGGTGATATTTTTCTTTTGTACCAAAATGTTAATTGTATGTTAATAAATAAAGTTGCCTGGGGGTCAGAGCTATTAGCAAGCCATAGGAAAGCAGGGCAGTGGTGGTGTACGCTTGTGATCACAGCACTTGGTAGACAAAGCTAGGTAAGTCTCTGTATGTTCAGGAATACAGCCAGCATTGGATACACATGCCTTTAATCTCAATACTAACCACAGAACACCTGGAGGTCTATACAGACAGACCGTGATGAGGCAGTCCTGTGGTTGGGTTTACAACCAATGAGAAGGCAGAACAGAGACTATATAAAGACTTTAAACAGGAAGTAGCGTCTCCTTCGGAGAGGTAGGACCACTGCAGGAGGAAGAGTAAGGTTTTAGCTCTTAGCTCTGACCTCTTGGCTTTCTTCTTTGCATTGGTTCTGTGTTTCTTATTTATAAGACGGTTGGTTACATCTACACTTGTCCCTAGATAGCAGCTTGTTTACAAAGGCCTTGGTACTACTGACCCCTTTCAATTGATTCACAACATGTGAGCTATGCCCATGGCTCCATTTGGACTTCATCCAAATCGAGAAGGCAAGTGATGGCCCCTCGGAAAACTGACGTTTAGATGGCTTGTGGTGATGAGGGCGGAAGAAACCTGAGAAAGTAGTCGTCAGATCTGGACCTCGCTCAATGAGCTTGACTGCCCACCCAGCACTTGCTACGTCACGTTACAGAATCAAGGCATCCTTTCCAGTCTCTGCCATGACCCTCAGAATAGGTGTGACAACCCAGCTTCAGTGTGAGGACTTCTGGCAAACAGAAACATAGGAAATGGCCTGGAAAAAATGACAGCAATGTCCCTTGCTTAAGGTTGATCTATTCTAGAGAAAGGGAACTATCTGCGGGTCTCTGGCAGAAACAAAAATTGGATAGATGCAGATTGACCTAAGAATGAGTCAATAAAAATGAAGATGAGATTTATGAGGCTATAGACCTGGGGAATGTGATTCAAGAACCCACCCCTCAGTGTCATACCCACATACAGATTCTTCCTAAGCCTGGTTTGTCTGGAGACTTGTTTCTATCAGCAGCATTCAGTCATGTGGTACAGAGAAACCTGCAGAATTCCTTTGGGATGCTTTCTGTTCCCCACAATGTAGGTCCTGTGTTCTGGCAGAGTCAGAGGCCCTGGCCACTCTGAATTCCTTTGACCCAATCAGAGTTAATAAAATAAATTGTGTTTGTAACAATAAAGTGTGTTGTTCTTTTGACACTTCTCTTCTAACCTAGAGTGGGTAGCAAAGGCTGGAGTACCTCCTGCCATCTTGCTCCCATGAGGTTACACAGAGTACAGGTCATGATAGAGTGGGGCTCCTGATGAAGCCTTGAGTGATTTTCCTGAGCACCATACTTAAAGAATTTAGACATATTTTAGATATTTTCAAACTACATCCTTGACGTCTTGCTGGATCCACTTACCCACCCGGACCTAGGACAAAGGTATAGCAGTATTTTTGGTCTTTTTACCCACAAGGGGCTGCTCTGGTTTTAGAGTCAGAGAGAACTTGGGAGAGGGTACCCAAAACATGTTTCCTCTTGTGAATCCAGGTGGGAGTGTAGCAGAGCTGAGACTCTTCAATCACATCTCTTAAAAAACAAACAAACAAACAAACACTTTTGAGAAGTTCATACATGAGTACTGCATTTATATCATTTCCATCTCTCCTCACCCTCCAACTCCCCTCATGATCACTCCTGCTTCTTCTCAAATTCACGACCTTGTCTTCTTTAATTATTTTGGTGTGTGTGTGTACACGCACGCGTGCGTGGGTGCGTGTGTGCGTGTGTGCGTGCGTGCGTGTGTGTGTGTGTGTGTGTGTGTGTGTGTGTGCATGTGTGCATGCACAGTGGCCAGAAAAGGGATCCCATGGTGCTGGAGTTACAGGCAGTTGTAAGCTGCCCTTATGAATGCTGGGAACTGAACTCGTATAGTATGCATAAATAAATTCTGCTGAGTTCATTTAGTGTAGCTTGTGGGTACATGTGTTTAGGGCTGACCACTTGGGATTGATAACTTATCAGGGTGCTTGTCCCTGGAGTAAGTTGATTCTTTATCTCTTAGCAGCCGTTGATTACCTGTGGTTCTTCATTTAGGAATGGGGCCTTGTATGATTTTCCTCCATTCACATTCAGATGCCAGCTAGTCTTGTTGCAGGTCTTGTTGAGATAACAACATTGTTAAGACTTTGTGGTTGCAACTTCTCTATCATATATAGAAGGAACCATATCACAGGTGACTCCTGTGATGGGATGCTGGCTATTGGAATCTTTCCATGCCCTCTCCCATGATACTCCCTGGGTCTTAGGTATAGGGATTGTGTTATAGATAAATCAGTTGGGGCTGGTCTTCTCTTGGTCAGTCAGTTCTTCTCTGTATTTTGACTGCTTGTGGCTTTCTTTAGTGGTCTCTGTCTGCCACACTTGGATGAAGTGTGAGAGCTACAACTATCTGTGGATATAAGGGTAAGTATTTAGAATGCAGTTAAGAATTTTACAAGTTTAGCAATGTGACAGTTTGAGGGTCCATGATCTCCATTCATGAGTTGTTGGCTAGGTTTTCAATAGCAGGCATGAATATTATCCTATTAAGTAGGCCCTGTATCTGATTGGATAGCTGTTGGTTATCTCCAACATCTAGGTACCACTACTGCACCTTTAGGAATATTTTTCCATGCTGGCTGTTGTGATCTACAGACTCTACAGCTCGGTAGTATTGTGGGTTGCTTTTCTCCTCTGGTAGCTTGCACAGAACTTTCAGGTATCATGAAATCTAGCCTTTAGGAAGGAGACTCCCAGGTTAGTTGAAGCTTGATTCTTCTGAAAACTGTGTCTGAAGTATGTGGTGTCTTTGGCAATCAGGTTTACACTTTGAGTTCTGGGAGACAACTGAGGACAATTACAAAAGACTGTGTTGTTTTGGGAGGTCTCCTATGTTAACTTTCAACACTTTCTCTCAGCTCAGTTTTGAGCCTATGCACTGATGATGTCTGAAGCTGGAATTATTCCTATTCCTTATGCTCAAGACAGTGATGAAGGGGTCCTCAAGAAAGTGAAGAAGGCCTGCTTCTGCTTGGCAGCTTTCACTGTAGATAATTCTTACTAGAATCCCACATGATTACCATGACTTCTTCTTTCCTTCTTTCCTCTTTCCTCTTTCCTCTTTCCTCTTTCCTCTTTCCTATTTCCTATTTCCTTCCTTCCTTCCTTCCTTCCTTCCTTCCTTCCTTCCTTTCTTCCTTCCTTCCTTTCTTTCCTGCCTTCTTTCTCTCCTTCTTTCTTTCTTGTTTTTGAAACAGGGTTTCTCTATGTAACAGCCCTAGCTGTCCTGGAGCTAGCTCTATAGACCAGGCCGGCCTCCAACTCACAGAGATGTGCCTGCCTCTGCCTCCCAAGTGCTGGGATTAGCTGGGATTAAAGGCTTGCACCACTACTGCCTGGATCCCTGACTACATTTTCAACCAGTGCTTTCTCTTCAGCCTCAGGGGTAAGATAACTCTTTATACCTTTAAAACTATAGGAAGCTCTCAATTTCCATGAATTGACTTAGAGAGTGAAAGATGTCCTGTCCCTGTATCATTAGAAGACATGATTTCCAATTTTATAGAAGCAAAGACCTTATTCTCTTTAAAAGTTTGAGCAGTTTCTGTGTCATCCATTGACAGTTAAAGGTTCAAAATTTAGTGACAGGTCTAAGATAGAAGCCACATCAAATCAAACTATAAAAGGAATTCCACTTGCCTTTCACGCTATGCTCTGTTTTATTTTAAAGGAGAAATGTGCTTAAATTGCTGTTCTTCCTCACAGATAACTTGTGTTTCAATCCTCCGTCAAACAAAGAAAATGCATGTCTGAGATGCTGGAATGGAAGATAATATCATGTACATTTCAAAACCAATTAAAATGTGGTTTATTTGCAAATAGGCCTTTCAAATAATTAGGCTAATTGACTCCTCCTTTCAGTGCAATGTTATCAGCCAATGGCAGGCACTGTGTTTACCTTGTTCAGCACTTCAGAGTCCACGGTCTTTCCCAGTAGTTCACCTCATTTGCTCTTCTTTATAGAACAGTGTTCTCTCTCAACAGTGGACACTGAATTTTATGCTCAGTACTCTGTCACACATAGTATGGTTTCAAAAAATTGTTTAGTATTTGGGAATACTTGAAGAAGAAGAAGAGCTGTTGAGGCCCAGATGTCTTTGAACTCTTTCTTTGCCCTTGGTTAAAGTGAGTTCATTGTTTAGAGATGGTCAAGCCCGGCTGGCAGTGTTTTCTGTTGCTCGCTATCCTTTCTGGAAACCACAGGAATTTTGATCTTCTGACCATTTGTCCTCCATCAGGCCCAAATGTTTAAAGGGCATTGTTTTTATGTGCCAATGATTGCAGGTATTTGCATGTGCAAATCATGTAATTACTTAACTACCCAAATTGTGCATGCAACTAAGGTAATTATGAACTTAGAAAATTGCTTTAAGAATTTGACCCTGGAAAAAGTACGATAGCAGAAAATGAGTGCCAGGCTGGAAGTTTCTTGCAAGGTTAATTTTGTTGTTGTCATTGTTGTTTAGTGGAAAACTAAGTCTGGGCTTGATGAAGTTGCCTTTTTCGCCTCAATTTTGACGTCTAGAGAATGAAAGTACTATTTGTACTACCTGGTTTCAATGTATCTGTGTCACACAACAGGGAAGATTATATAGGATGAAACTGAAGCTCATGTAAGCTAAGAGCCTTGGACCAGTTACATGAGTTTTGAGCAAGCAAACAGAAAATTTACCATCAGGTTGCCAACCTCAATTGTAATAACTTAGATATTCCTGTCAGCAAGAAGATATTGCTTTGAAAGTGATGGTTATAGACATTCATATCATCTACCAATTATATTCAGGACTTGCTTGCTTCACAATAATTTAGTGAATATAATAGTTTGTCTTGAGCTAAATTTAAAACTAGTATTGCATTGTTTGTAAAAGAAGGTCTTGCTAAGAAAATGTTTGCTTAAGAGCTTGGAACCCCTACAACTTACAGAAGCAAAAGTCAGTGGCTGTGGCTGTACTTTGTCTATTTGTTGAAAAAGATAAAAATGGAGTAAAGACCCACTGCTGTGGGTTATTGGCTTAGAATCTGTTCTACAGAAAAAAAAAAAAGAATCATTATTCTCATATAACCATTCTCCTTACTGACTGTCCATGGGTCCATCAGCAGAGCATCATTTAGTGTAAAGAGTAGTCTAAAATTCTATTAAGTACGCAAACCTTCAAGCTACAATGAGGGTTCTAAACAGCTTGAAAGTGGTACCGACACTGAAGTCTGTAGATCCACCCAATGTTTTGCAGGTGACACTTGAGAGTCTATGACAAGAACAGGACAGCCGTCATGTACTTTCATCTCATTCTTTGCTAACTATACGTTGCTGTCTGGCCTATCTATCAGCACAGAAATCTCCAGAAAGAAAAAGACACCTTGGACTTCAAAAAGGGTATGTCAAAGATCATGGCCCACTAAGTCATCTCTACTCAATGACTTGGCAGGAAGTAGAATCATCACCCCCTTTTGGAGTCACAATATGTCTGAAACTGTGTTTATTCTGGTAAAATAAACAGTCATTAGTATGATTCACATTTCCCCCCAGCTTTTGGGAAGGACAGATAAATAATCTACTATTATCCTCCTCCTGCCTTTACCTCGGTCTTTTGCAGAATGATGTGTTTATGTGAGCAGCTACCATTGACTAAGTGTGCATGATACACCTACTCTTTTGCTAAACAAGAATTCTGCATCACTTATTTTAGCCTTGGCAATGGACTTAGGGATGTGGCATTATTTTTCTCTTGGTTTTTCAAGCATGGGCATAGAAGCTTGGTGGGCTTGAGGAACCTCCCTTAACGCAAACTGGTTGGCTTACTCCATTGAGTTAACTCTGCACATTGAGAACTCTCCATCAATGACTCTAGGATCTTCCTTACATAGACTGACTTCCACCTCTACACATGTCCATCACCCTCAGACAGGAAGCCACAAGTCCTTTCAAGCCTGGAGTTCTTACACAGCATCCTGTAATGTTGGTACAAAAATTAATAATTAGTAACACTTTCTTAGCCTCTGATTCACACCCCCATCCTGTCTGTCAATTAACTGAAGATAGGGCAAGAACAGTAACCCACAGAATGGATTTTGTCTTATTTTTGGAGGGATACTGAATTCTTCCCCTCCACTTACATTTTGAGGTTCTAATTGGTTCTGGTCAGTGTAACTGACACTTATGGCCTCTATCAAGAGGTAGTTATGTGGTGGTGGCTAAAGATGCAACAATGATGAAATAATTTGACAGGAGAGGGAGAAACACAGGACTTAACAGCAATTTTTGAGCTAAGGCTAAGAAAGGTATCCCTGCCCACTACTCTTGCTGTATATTGAACCTAGTTTTTTAACACATACATCTCTAATCAAGTCAATTCCTTTAATTTGTGGGAGTATTTTCATTTAATTTCTGTCTAATTGTTCTTTTTTGAAATCTAAGAGATGAGATGATAGTCCAGGTGCTTCCCCCACTTCTTCCTTCCTTTTTCTGTTGCTTCATTGTTTCTTTGAAATAGTGTCTTATTCTGTAGTTCAGACCCACCTAAAACTCAAAATGTAGCCCAGACTAGGCTAAGAACGATAGAACTCTTCCCACCTCAGTGTCTCCTGTGTTAGTACTACAAGTGTAGTACTACAGTATGTCCAGTCTAAATGTTCATCTCCACCTCACCCAGGGGTCAATGGTGGGAGCTGATCAGTGTGCACTCATTGGCCTGCTGTGGCAGCACATGGGTCTTGACTGTGTCTAAATCAACAAAACTCATGAATTCCCAGGATGACTCCTCTAGACCTCAGGTGGCCATCATACACGGGTGATTTCTGAGCATTTGAAACGATGAAGTGAGTTCAAATGTGATATAGATATAAAATCCACATTGTATTTCAAGGACAGGATAGAAAAACAGTCTATAATGCCCTTTACTAACAGTTAATGTGAATTGAAGGCTAAAACAATGACATGTCGGAATTATTGGTTTGAATAAGCTCTTACATTAATTGTACTTCTTGCTCTGTTACAAAGGAGTGCATACTAAACTGCCTGTACATGTACTAAATACTATGTGCGACTGTACATGTCAATTGCAGTGACATGAATAGCTCATGTTGTTTCTCTGTTGAGTGGTGACCATCACACTCATGTGTGTTCTTTAGAAGAAATTTATGCTTTCTAATAAATCCTCCCTCACATAAAGAAATGTTTCGAACCAATGTGTATTTTTTTCTCTCTTTTTCTCCATTGTCTGTCAGCTCTTAATAAAATATTTTGGATACAATCCGTAAGATGGTAAGAAGTTGTTGAAACTCTAAAAGAAGAATATTTTGAGGAAATAATAAAAATACTAGAATTTAGGAAAGCAATGAGGGATAAATTTAGCATATATTTTTTTCTTTGAAATATTTCTTCAGTTATAACTTCATAAACTTGATTGTTTTTCTTAAAAAGAAACATAAAAATAATGAGATTTTCTTGAGGTTCACTATCTGTAGTGTTATTGGTTTCAAAGTAGATTTAACTGAGATGATTATGATTATGGGTTTAGTGTTCAGTAAAAATCTGCCTCAGAGCCGGGCATGGTGGATCATGCTTATAATTCTCACATTCCACGGGCATGTGCAGGAGCATG
This sequence comes from Peromyscus nudipes, assembly GCA_902168325.1. Lineage (NCBI taxonomy): Eukaryota > Metazoa > Chordata > Mammalia > Rodentia > Cricetidae > Peromyscus > Peromyscus nudipes. Next base: position 20,453 of record CABHPH010120782.1, read on the forward strand.
ACCTGAGTTGAGGCTAACCTGGGAAACAAAGTAAATTCCAGGTCAGCCTGTGCTGTTGTATGAAAACTTGTCTCAAGCAAACAAGTAAACAAACAAAGAAAAAACCCAAGATGATTAAAGAATATGACTTCCCTGGAAATTCACATTTCAGCTATGTGCATTTTCCAAGGTATGTTTACTGTTTACTCATCCATTAAAATATGAGGGTGGGATAATCTTGTTGTTTTTTTTTTTTTTACAGTGCCCTGTTTCTACAAGAAGAGTACGCTACATTTATAGTATTATATATATAATATATTTATATATATTATATATGTAATTGAAATAAAATTTCCAGTTTTCACATGTTACTTTTCACAAAAGATTTCTAACTCAGAATTTCTTAGTTGTATAAGGCAGCAGTTCTCAACCTGTGGGTTGTGGTCCTTTGGCAAACCTCTATCTCCAAAAATATTTACATTGTGAATCATAACAGTAGCAAAATTACAGTTATGAAATATCAATGAAATAATTTGGGAATTTGTGCTCACCACAACATGAGGAACTGTATTAAAGGGGCACAATCGTTTGGAAGGTTGAGACCCATTAGTCGAAGGGAATGTCTTTACCTAATTTTATCTATAGCCAAAGACGTGGCCACAAATAATTTTATTTCTGTGTCTCTTACCTGTCATGGAATGTTTTCCTTGATGAGAAACAGTAAATTATACTCATTATTCTAAAGTGGTTTAAACACTCCTAAAAATGAGGATTTGAAATTAGTAGTAGAGAGCAATAAGAGACTAGTGAATTATAAACGGAAAACATATGTAATTGAAAGGATTTATTATTTTTCTTTTTATTATTTAAATTTTTCACACAGTATATTTTGATCATATTCTTCTCCCTTTCAATTCCTTCCAGATTGTCCCCACTCCCCTTTCTTACCCAACTTTATGTTCTTTCTCTCTCATCTTGAAAAAAAAAAAAAAAAGCGGGGCAGTGATGGTGCACACCAAGACAGGCTCCAAAGCTGCACAGAGAAACCCTGTCTTGAAAACCAAAAATCAGTCAGTCAATCAATCAACCAATCAAAACAAACAAAAAACCAAGAAGACAAAATTACCCAAACAAAACAAAACAAAAAATATGCATTCCATTTTGTGTTACCCAACTACTCCTGGGCATCAGGTCTGCCATGCAGTGTGTTTGGTATAGCCTTTGGCACTCCATTGGGGAAAATAGATTTTTCCCTTTGCTAGCAGGTATCAGTTGCAAATAACTTCTTAGTTGGGGGATGGCACTTTGTGCTCACTTCCATGTCTGTATTTCATTATTTTTGTTGTCTTTCATTGTTACCAATTCATAACTGTCATATTAAAAAGGTCAAAATAAAACCTTTACATCTTCAAGTCTCTATGGAAAAACAAGTTTGCTAAAAACCATCCTAGTTATTTAATATTATTATTTAATTATATTGTTAGTAATAATAATCAATCAGCACCATCAGCATCTGCTATTGCTCCACTCTGAATGCTAACTCTTTATAACCTCTGATAATGGCTACACTATTGGAAATGCCAGTGGTTCAGGGCTGCAGACCTAATGGATAGCTTTTAGAGCTGTAATTCTGTTTCTTCAGTTTGCAAACTTTTATTTTTATTATTTATGTTAGTTGTATAAACTAATGGGTCTCATTATGATATTTCATATATAAATATACTATACTTTGATCATTTTTAATACTCTAAATTCATGCCCTGCCCCCCCCTTCTTGGACTTCCAAGCCCTTCTTTTACTTCCATGTGTTATCTCTAGTGTTTTTTTTAAATTATTATTTCACACACAACTAGATATATGAAACCCATTGACTGAATTCATTTATTGTTGCCCATATGTGTATGGTGTTTTTTTTGCACTTCCATTTATTTTTTATTTATTTATTTTTATAGGTAAAATTTCTTTCATTTTTTATTGAATGCCGAATGCCGTTTATTGAAGGAGGGAGGAGGTCTTAAATACAGGCTTACAGCACAATGGGAGAACCCTGGAGGGCAGAAGTTCGCTACCAATGTTTTACAATCTTGCATCTAAGCTGTTAACGCCCAATATGCAGGTCACCTTACCCGTCATGGAGACACCTGCCCAGGTCACACAGGCATTCTGTCTTAGGTTTGTGAGCACCCCCAGGCATTACCCATCTCTGAATACTCATTATCATACAGGCTCAATCATGTGTGAGCTGCAGAGTTAACTGCTGCCAAAGATCTCAAAGTGGTGCTGGGCTTGCAATCTGTGTGTTTGACACAGAAAAGACCAACAGAAGTCCTAACCCACCCATAGCCAGTAGGCTAAAGGCAACTGAACCATTCCCTTCCTTAACGAGCCTTACTGCAAATTGGAGTCCTTGTAAGATGGTATCCCAAAAGCAAATGGAACTTAAGTTTATAAATTTATAACTTTCAAAGCCAAACGAAATGTATATAACTATTGAATTATATTTATCATGCCCAATAGAATGAAAGATTAACTAACTGTGGTAGCTACTTTTGCTGCCAGGGTCTCCACTGTGCTAGTTGTAGTAACCAATTATGAAATGGCAATCCCAGAAACAGTAGCAGTGGTGGCCACCACTGCTATAGGAGCAACAACGGCAGCAGCAATGTCAAATTCTCTTCTGGAGCACGTGGGCATCCACTGGCATGGACACAACTCCAGGAACACGAACCGCCAAGGTCCATTTTTCTTGATCCCAGCATGACTTAAGCTGGCAGCTCTGCAAAAGAACAACTAAGAACCATAAAGAAAAAACAGGCAGCTCATAAGGAGCAGAACTAATGGTCTCATAATGGCTACATTCAGGCTCACAAATTTTAAGGTATCTTCAAAGGGGGCTAAATGAATTTCAGGAAGCCAATAAATATTGCAGAGAGCCATTCCTGAAAAGTAGGTACTACACCAGCTTGAAGAGGATTGTGAAAATGAAAAGGCTTAGCTGGCATGCTACTGTTAACAAATGGAGGTCAGTGACCTTCAGGGTTATCCTTAATCTCCAAGGTGTCTGGGTGACACGTTCTCAAACATACTTGAAAAAGCAGTTACCATACATGCGTATGTTTTTATGGTTGACCTAGTTAGTGGATAACCAGTTAAGGGACTCTTCCCTGGGGATGACTGATTCTCCTTCTCTCAGCAGTCATTGTCCTTAGTTCTTCATGGGCAGGGGGCAGGTCAGATTTTCTCAGTCTAGATTGACATATCAATTAGTGTTGTCATTGTTCATTGCTGACATCTTATTGCTGAGATTTCATGGCTGGAGCTTCTCTGGTATATAGAAAAGACACTATTTTGCAGCAGACATCCTGGTCCTCTGGCTTTCACACCTTTCCACACCCTTTTCCATGTTATTTCCTGAGCCTCTGGGATAGGGGCTTATGTTAGAGATGTATCATTTGGGTCTGTGCTCCATAACTTCAGTTGTTCTCCATATTTTAACTAGTTGTGGGTTGCTGGAATTGTCCCCATCTGCTGCATAAAGAAACTTCTTTGATGAAGGCCAAGAGCTACACTTAACTGTGGGTATAAAGATATGTTTTTAGAATCAATTTAGAAACCATATTGAGCCAAATGGCAGTAACTTCTCCCCTAGGTTCCATGGCCTTTACAGCCATGGGTAGTTGGCTAGATTTGGAGTAGGAATGAATTCCCTTCTGTTGAGCAGGCCTCAGATCAAATTAGACAGATGTTGGTTACTCCCAGATGTAAGTACCACTATTGCACCATTAGGGATATCTGGCCATGCTAATCATTTTTGTTTTATAAGCACTACAGCTGGGAAAATGCTGTGGAATAATTCTTTTGTATACTGTGAAAACATTTTGTTCTCAGTGGTTTAATAAAGAGCCAACTGGACAATAGGCAGAAAGTGGTTGGCAAGAGAGCCAGACTGAGAGAACACTGGGAAGAAGTAGGGTGGAGTCACCAGCCAGACACAGAGGAAGCAGACGATGAATATGCCATGCTAAAAAAAGGTACCACCAAGTGATAGCGCATAGATAAGAACTATGAGTTAATTTAGTTAATTAGAGCTAGTTAGTAACAAGCCTAAGGTATTGACTGAGCATTTATAATCAATGATAAGTCTCTGTGTGGTTATTTGGGGAGACAGAGGTCCTGAAGAAAAACCCCACCTACAGGGAATATTATTGCTTGTTTCCTGGTAAGTTCCAGTGCAAATCCTCCAAGTCCTGTCTGAATTGTGTGATGGCATCTTCAGCAACAGGCCTTAACCTTCAAATTCTGGGAGGCAATCAGGGGCAATGGCAATAACCAGCATTGTTTGAGGAGTCTCTTGAACATCCCTAACAACTGGAATGAGGTTGCTTCATACCTGGTACTGCAGTTTTTGTTGGATAGACTATGGGTTTTGCAGGGAGCATTATCACCCTAGTAACTTCACACACACACACACACACACACACACACACACACACGCACACACCTGTACACATGTACATACATTTGTATGTATATGTAATTTTAGGTAAACATAAAATAATATGATTCTCTATAGCTTTTTCAAACAGCCTTAGTATTATTTATTTTTTTTCCTCATCTGTTTTGTCTATCCTCCCTCTCCCAACGTAAAGTCCTCTTCCTGTTTTCCCCTTTTCTTCCTTAATAGCACCTGTGCCCTATTATCCTCTCTCTAGAGTTCCTTCTCCCTCCTCTCCCAAACATTTTTACTTTCCTCATTTTTGAGAGTACTCTAGGTTATGTGTTTACATCTCAAAATTCAGAGCTGGGCACCACAAGTAAAAGAGAACATGTGGTGTTTTGCTTTGTGGGTCTGGGTTACCTCACTCAGTATGATCTTTTCTAGTTCCATCCATTTGTCTACAAGTTTCATGATTTCATTTTTCTTTGCAACTGAAGAGTGTTGCATTGTATGTATAGAATATATGTATTTTACATTTTCATTATGCATTGATCAGTTGAAGGTCATTTAGGTGGTTTCTGTTTCCTAGCTATTGTGAATAGAACAGCAGTAACATGGCTGAACAAGGATCAAGGATCAGTGGAATAGGATGCCGATTCCTTTGGGCATATGACAAGAAGTGGTACAGCGGGGCCATGTAGTAGACTTATTTTTAGCTTTTTGAGAACTCTCCACACACAGTGGCTGCATTGGTTTGTAATCCCATTAACAGCAAATTAGGCCCACATTCTTGCCAACATTTGTTGTTTGATGTTTTGTTGACCTTAGATATTCCAACTGGGGTAAGATCAAATATCAAAGAATTTTAAATTTGTATTTCTCCAATTTTTAAGGATGATGAACATTTTTTGAGATATATCTTAAAAGGTTTCTGTACCCCAATATTAAGCCTTTCCACTAACACAGTAATCCAAATCAAACCGAATTAAGAATTGAAAGTCCAGGTTTAATAAGTAAAATGCTCTCAGATGTTTTTTTGGACCCTAGAGATGAGTTTACTCCTGGCTGATGCTGGGAAAACTAAGTAACCAGAAGCAAGCTCTGAGATAAAGCCATTGGATACAGAGTCAGATTGACTTGTAAAGGGGTGTGAATGCATGGGGAAGTAGCCTCTTATTATAGCACTTTACCCCCCTCTCCAAAGCAAAACTGTGAAGAGATTGGCTGTTCAAGCCAACTGGAACCTAGTTATGGATTGTTTACTTATTAGCAGCTTGGTACTAACCAGTTGCTGAACCCCATTCCCTCTTTGGTTTTCAGGATCTGTGTTGACATTCAAAGTCACTCATGTGAAATTCAGATAGCTTGGTTTGGTTGCAGGTAGCTGGGTGGCAATCAGAGGCTGTTCTTCTGTTCTTTCTGATCATTTTCTGTGGATGGATTGTTCTGTTTTCTCTGGAGGCATGAACCATGCATGTTTCACGTTCTCCATTCTCTCTGGGCAGAATACCAAAGCAATTATTTCCCATGTTCCAGGTGAAGTAGGAGTCTCACGAGGCTTGATAAGACTCAGGCAGGGGAAGAGGTGGATGTTAGCGATGGGAAGAGTCTGTTCAGAGAAATCTATTGCAAGGACAAAAGAAAATGAGGCTATTTCCTCCTTCACAATATTACTATTCTAAACACAAGAGGCCATAGGAGAGCCTCACTATAGCTCCTGAGTTTTGAATCTGGTTGTCTTTATGAAATAGGGAGACAGTAACTGTGTCTGCACTGCCACTGGGCTGACCTCAGCACACTGTTTTCACTCTGCATTATAATAGTAAAGCCATTTTCTAATTCCATAGTTAATGGCAGGGAGGTGTATCAATACTTTAATTAAAAGTCTTCTTTGGTATTTGTGGGTAGTCTTTAGCGGAGGTGCATTAACGAGCAGGTTCCAGGACATTGTAACCCTGCTCAGTTATTGAAGCACAACTCTCTTTACTACATGGGGATTATACATGAGATCCAGACTTTGATCTACAGGAAAATCTCCTGTGGAAACTAATACAAGTTAGAACATGGTGCTTGTTAACATTGATTAGCATAAAATGGGGTGGAGAATAACTTTAAACAGAACTATCAGGAAAAACCTCTCAGATGAACAAATAAATTTTGAACTATGTCTCAAGTAGATGTTGAACAGGTATAGGCAGGTGTGAAGCCTCTTACTAGAAGATACAACTGGACACCACAGAATCATAAAGGCACAGAACTGAGTATTACTGTGTTGCACGACCAGTGAGCAGGAGGACTGAAAGACCTGAGCAGAGTTAGTGGATGAAAAAACTCTGGAAAAATAGGAAAGACAAGGAATTCATGTGTCCAAATTGTGCATTTTGTGTTGGTGTCATTTGGATTTATTAGTTTGTTTTTGTAGCAGCAGTCTGATAATACATTATGGGAAGGAGCTTTAATTGCTCTGTGTATCAGGTTAAGTAGATGTCACTATCAGCATTGTGAATGGTGTCTTACCTGTAAACTTGATGGGAATGCCACCACCATAGTCTGGTTTAGAAACAACCATAAAAAAATCCTTAGTGAAACAAAAATCTGGCAGTGATGATGCTCTGTCACACTGCTGAGAGAAGCCCCATCTTGCAACTTCTCGCAAGTCCGTTGACAAGTCCTACCCTGTTATTACCTAAAAAGTTTAAGCAGGGTACCTGGGTAGGTTTGAACTGACTGATTTGGCCCTAGGCACCTATTCTCTGACTGAACTTTGTAGATGACAGGAGTGAGGAGGCTCTCTAGGGAAAGTTTCAATGCTGTGTCCTAGACAATGGTAAACAGATTTTGACTGAGCAAAAATCTGAGTATTTCATTTATAGTGTCTATGACCACCAACTGAATGGTAATAAATGAGGAGGAAATGCAGCTTGTATGGTTGCATAAAAAAAAAAGGAGAAGTAAGCCGATAAAAATGGTTTGCATTTTTTTGATTTCCAGGCTGAGATTCAGAATTGTTACTAAATTAGCATAGTTTCCATTCAGATCCTCATTCCACCAGAAAAGGTCATTGTACAATATATCTGTTGGGAAAAAATACGGTTTTGTGATTTTCCATGACAAATCTCCAAAACTTTCTGATATGCACAGTGCTTTGAGTCCTCCTTGTTGACTTCCTTACTGAGAGGCTGAATCTCACATGCACCATAATCAATTAATTCATGCAAGTTGTATGTAAAGATGCACTAATGCATTATTTTCTTTTAAGTTAAATGACTTTCTGTTTAAGTGACTGAAGATTTTACCAGATAATGTTTTCCTTTTTCATCATTGTCTTCAGACATTTTCAGTAAAATAGGCTTCACATAAATTTTTAGTTCATGGTGATTTATTAGTGCTTACACAGTGATACAAATTCACATGGGAGTTTTAACTGGGCTGCCAGTATTATTTCTTTCATCACAGTCTATTATTTTCACAGGGGACTTGCATTTATGGTTTAAAGTAGTTAAAGGTTACCAGAGAGTGGGAATTCATGAGTTAGGGACTGATTAGTGGACATAGTGTTATGGTTCACTAAGATAGATGAGTAGAAATGTGCTTTGATATTATAGGGTGAGTGTAACTAAGTACATGGGATTGTATATCTCAAAATAGAGGAAATGACTTTTATATGTACTCAACAAAAAGAAATGATTAAAATTTATGTTAATAGTAGAATTACTAACTTCACTGATCTAGTTATTACCCAATTGTACACAAGTCAAAACACGGCACTGTACTGACAAATATGTACCAATGTTATCTTAATCAGGAACTAAAATAGAAAAAGCCAAACATAATTCTGAAACACACAAGCAGTGTCAATAGAATGCTTGTTTTTGGAGTTTAGGGAAGTGGGGCAGAGCAAGAAAGAGCTGGACCTCAAAGATCCAGCTTCCACTTCTAACACTGACAATTCTGGGAATGCAAACTTAGAGATTCCCCATAGTCTTAGAAACTTGATTCCTTGCAATAAATGAGGAGATTTGGATGTACCAGGAACGGTAAATATGAAGCACACTCCAATGGGCTGATTTAGGAAGAGCTGGCCAGGGAGAGCAACTTCTTTACTGAAGATGGGACTTGCAACGTGCAGATGAGGGTTAGGATATGGCCATAGCTTCCTTGGACAGTTAAAGAGCTGGATTTATTATGCCAGCCCCTTGGGTTTTTATTTCACACTTTTCTCAGGGTCCATTATTATGGATGATCCCTTAAACTGTATGTACTTGCTAAATGGCAAAGATCTATGAACATTCATTGCTATTATTTCCCGAGAAACAATGCTTTTCATATAAATGAATGAACATGAAACTTTCCATTATCTTCTGTAACATCAGCCTAAAAACCCATAATTTATTTTATTTTCATACTACAATTTATATATGGACTCAATAGGAAAATTGTTTGAATCAATGCCTTGTTTTGATAGAAGGAACATATTGGTTCCTGAGGGGATCCAGATTTTGCAGAGTGGAGAAAAATAAAATAAGTGTGTGTGTGTGTGTCCATGAGAGAGACATGTTTATAGATAAAGTTATGTGTGTATATGCTCTACCACAACCCTAGTTTACATTTCTGATACAGTTTTAACAGGAATAAAAGTTAACCACATGGGTGAGGAATTTAATTATAATTAGAGATCCTGTTCAGTAAAATGTAGAAATTCTCTGGTACAAACATTTTATTCAATTTAGTAGAGAATCAGACTGACTAGTGTTTAGTTGCAAGTTGACACATTCAAGTCTCAGTGTTTATAGCAAGCCTGGATGATGAACATGGAGGTGAACTACAGTTTGTTGGAGTCTCTGGAGTTTTAAAAGTTCTTCTCTGTGTTGTACACAGCAATGGTGAAACACGGCTTGAGAGATTATTAGCACAAAGCTTTAGGAAAAATAATTTCCTACAAAAAAAAGAAAAACCTCTAAGTAATGATATTGATAAAACAATGAAAAAAGACAATGACTTGATAAAAATATACAAAACACTTTAGTGTATACCAGAATTAAGTTTCTTGGCAAAATTTTACATCAATGGAAATAACCTTGAAAACTAACGCCTACACGTCTGCTGGTTAGTTTTAACTGTCATCTTGACACAGCCTAGAATCACTCAGGAAGGGGAATTGTATACAACAGGTTGTCCTGTGGGTGTGCATGTGGGGGATTTTCTTGATTGTTAATTGACATGGGGAGACCCAGCCCACTGTGGGTGGCATCATTCCCTAGGTTGGTACTGGTTTGAATTGTGTAAGCGTGAATAAAGCTAACAAGCAGACAACAATGGTCCATGTTTGCACACTCTCCCTGTTCCTGTTTCTAGGTGTGATGCTTCCGTTTTCTGCTTTGAGTTCCTGTAATACTAGACTGCAACTTGGAATTGTAAGCCAAATAAGCTGATTTTTTTTGCACGGGGGGTGGGGGGGTCAGGGTATTTTATCATAGCCATAGAAATAAAAACAAATTATTATTTTCTCAAAAAGTTGCTGAGATTTCCTAAACTGATAATGGTGATGTCCAAATATTATCATTATCCAAAACTATGTATGTAAGAGGTAAAAGAAATTCTTGCTATCATTAGGGATAATGACTTGAAAAAAACATTAAATGTTTGCAGTGATTCTCAACCTTCCTAATGCTGTGACCCTTTAACACAGTTCCTCATGTGGTGGTGATCCCCAACCAGAAAATTATTTCGTTGCTACTTCATAACTACAATTTTGCTACTGTTATGAATAGTAATGTAAATATCTGATATGTGGCCCCAGAGGGGTCGTGACTCACATGTTGAGAACCACTCGTTTAGAGACCTTCTACTCTTATAAACTTGTCTCAATAACAATCATGTTTTATGCTACAGTAATTTATAACAGCAAACCAAGGTTAACTATCCCAGTAGAAGCGCATATGTGTGTGTTGTGTGTGTGTGTGTGTGTGTGTGTGTGTATTATAAAGCTATGCTCATTTGACTAATAGGCACTATTAAGTAAGACACTCCATTAAAGTTTTCCTTCCAGAACATTACCTAAAGATGGTTCCAACACATTTTGTGATGAATTATATGAGTATTCTTACATATACTTAGTATAGGGCAGAGTTTATAGCATACAAACAGTGAATATAGACAAAATAGAAAATTCCTATGATCATGTGGAAAAGTAGCTATGCATGAAAATAGTTAAAATAGAATTTGCATTTTCCTCTTTGTGTTTTACCACATCTTATAAGTTTAAGAAGCAAATGTGTTACTATTGTCATTAGAAAAGAAACATGAGATGGTTGTGAGGCATGCTTCTTGTACTTCCAGCCGCTCAGGCTGAGGCAGAGGGATCATTCGAACCTAGGAGTTTCAGACTTACCTGGTCCATGCGGTGATATTTCATCTCAACATAGCAAAACCACAAAGATAATATGTTTCTAAATAAACAGAACATCAAAACCAATACCCTGCAAAAGCAGAACAAAACTAAAAGCAACCAAAACAAGACATCAAATTAAAAAAAGCAACTCCAAAGAAAATGAATATTCTAAAACTTTCCGGACCTGTGCATTTTCTGTTTGTGCTTCTGCTCTCTAGCAGCCTGCCTGGGGGCTCACCCTCACCGATCTCTCAATGTGCCTCTATGTAGTATTGTACTTAGGTCTTTTGAAGGGTTTTGATCACAAACATCCAAAAGAAGAAAAAAGATGGATGTGGATAGCATCAGGCTTCAGTATAATATGATCTAGTTCCCACCCACCCTGATCTTCCTGACTATTTTGAAGTCTCTGGTTCTTCTTGTCATCCCTTCCTGCTCTTTGGTCAAACATTATGCTAACATTTTTTCTCAACTCTTCAAATCCCCATAGACCATTGAGGATTCAGCAACTAAATCCTTTGAGACAAGAAAAATTTTCACAGGATTAAAAGGGAAAATTAACTTTGAACAAGTACCTGAAAAAAGTTCTGCTCTTCCCATTCCCTTAGCCCAAAATGGAGAATATGAGCTGTTTTCTAGAACTTTCCTAATCAATTCCACCTGCTGAGACTAGCTTTTGTTTCTCTGTGATCTCCCACTCTTACCTCAGACAATGTAGATATTTTCCTCAAAATACAACCTCCTTTTCCCATTTTCCTATTTCTGCATCGCTTAGCTCCTGGCACAAGAAGAAGAGGGGTTAGATCTGTTTTAGAATATTTTCTTTTGGTCTTAGACTGTGTTTAATTTGAGTCACATTTAATTGCTTCCAGGTAAATGGATGAACAATCCTAGAAAATGCACCTCTGCAGAGTGTGCTGAGGTTAGGCTTCAGGGGAAGGAGTTGCCAGTTACCTCCTTTTTAGAGCTCTCGGAGTTCTTTTTGGAGAACAACATATTTTATTTGGGCGGTCAGCAGACAGTGACTCAAGTTTTGTATTGTTGGCCCTTTCACCATGCCGCACAAGCAGGTGTGAGTCCCACACCTGTTTGGAAAGCCTGTGGCAAGAGGCCAGTTGGTTATTTTTCTCCAGCTTCTGGTGTGTTCTTGAAGTCAGCTAGCAGTTCCGGTCATGTTTCTGATAACGTAGTCTTTCAGCCTCCCAGGAGTCTTTGCAGCCTTCCTACCCTCCTTGCTTATTCTGTACAGCTCCCAATCCTTCTTGGAAAATTATTTCAAATCAGAAAAAGAAAAATAACACCATAATGAACATTGTGAAGGGAATGTTGATTTGGATCCCTGACTGTCGCTTCTCTTAGGAACCGTTGATACCCATCTCTATTCAATTATAGAATCCTTTTCCTCCCTTCTGGGGAGGTAATAGTTGGCTTTGGGCTTGATGCTGTTGGCTGTCTTAGCTTGTGCCTGGTGAGATAGCATGGGGAAGGCGCCAAGAAGTTGGGAGAGAGGCTGTGTCTCCCAGTGTTTGCTCTTTGATCTTGCTTTCAGTCCTCCCAGCTCTTTACTTGGAGGGAAAAGGGCTGCTGTAGCTGATCCAAAGCCTCCTTCCTGGTTATTTTCTCAGTCTTGGCCTTGGAAATTTGCTGTAGACATATTTATCTGGCCTATGGTACATTTGCTCAGTCCCCTCTAGCAATGACATTTTAGACACATTGTGCAGGCACATGCATGCATATATATATATATATATACACACACACACACACACACACACACATAGGATATCTACTCTTGGTTCTCTATACAATTCAAAATCACAAGTTAAATTGAGTCATATTTATGAGTAATTCATTACAGGTCTTTTAGATTCCCTCCACACAAAGTGATATGAGGTTTGAAATTACAGTTTTAGGAATTGTTTATATTATTATTATTATTATTATTATTATTATTATTATTATTATATTTGAAACAGTTTCACTCCATATAGACCACACTGGTTTCAAACTCACAATTCTTCTACCTCTGTCTCCAGTGTGCTAAGATTATAGCCAAGTGCCACTGTGCCTGTCTGATCATGAATTCACAAACCATAGGGGAGTTCAATTATGAAGTCTCTGAAGCTTGGGTGCTGATGTGATATTTGACTTTTTACTGATACTTAATATTTACAATACAACACCTACGTATTATAAAGTTTAAATCTACTACCTGGTGGATTTGTGTGTGTGTGTGTGTGTGTGCGCGCGCGCGCGCGAGCGCATGCATACCTAGACAGATTTTACATGAATTCTTCAGAGAATAATTGTTTGTCAAATTTCAGAAACCAGGCTCATCTTTAGTGGTGTGTGTGAAGATCATCAAACACAGCAATGCAGGGAAAGTCATTTCCATGCTCTTCACTACACATTGGCAGTATTTCCCAGACCTTTCCTATTTGTTAATGGAAAGAGGCGGGCAGACAACTTCATTCCAAAGATTGTTGAATGTTCACTAGGAATGATACCAGCAAAGCTAATTAGACTCCAGATTGCCTGAGGCCTACACATTTAGCAGGTATCAAATGCTATTGTACTGATTTATATCTCAGTTTGACAAAACAAATCCCTGAGGATTTCAAAATGTCTGTAACATTTTTCTGAATGGTTGCCAGTCACTTTATGCCATGTGTGTACTCACACTGGCATCTGAACAATATTTGCCCGCAGTCACCTCCTTTCTTGCTAAACAACAATGAAATGCCTTTAATCTCTCTTTTCCTAAGTTCCATTGAGTTTGTTCTTATAGTTTATAGAACGTACAGCTTCATCAATAATCTAACATGTATTAATTTCTGAATCTCCCCAGTTCCATCAATGGAAGGTTATCATGTGCACAGTAACATTTATAGGTTTATTCCTATCTACTGGAGTGTATAACAGACTTCACTCAGAAAGTTATTTTAATGAAACTTAATTGATTGTGCTTTAATTTTCCTAAAACAAACAAACAGAGCATCAAACCCTATTTTGTACAAAGGATGTACTTGAGTAGCTGAGAAACTGTGTACAAGGCTCAGGATGAAACTGGACAAGTAAGTTCGTCTCCCAATGCTGCTGATTCTGACCTGTATGCAGTATGTGCCATTCAGTGAGAAGAGCACCTCTCAGGCAGAAATGGACTTAGTTTGCAGAGCTTACCAACTTGTATGTGGTGACTCTGAATCCTTAGTGGGGGACTTGAGCCATAGAGAGGATGTCACCACAATTGGGTGGGAGCCCTATGCACAGCAGGCTCCCTGAGAGCTGGGTCTAGTGCAGAACGCAGTCACTCGTGTTCACATAACTCTCCTAGGGCTCCCCCCCTCTGCCCCTCATGCTTTTCTTCCTATCTCTCTCCCTTTTTTCTTTTCTTTTCTTTCTTTCTTCCATCCCACCCCCTGATAATGTATAAGAATCTTTATGATTGGATGGATATCTTTAAGGCCAACTGATCACATTCTTGAGGGTGGTCCATATCTCAGAGGGACAGAGCTCAGGAAACCTCCTAATGTGTCATTAGTACCCTCAGGGTTTTCTTCCTCTCAGTAAAAGAGTTGTGGGATAAGCACATTTTAGTTTTCTTCTGTGTAGTATGGATTATGTTATGAAGTAGTGCATGAGAAAAGCCCTGAAATATGATACTGACAATAAATATTTTTCCTAAAAAATAGTGCATTAATGCAATTCCTTTAGTTTAGGGACACATTTGTAAATATGAAAATACATCTATTCCTTAATTAAAATCTTTCTTGCAAAAATATAATTTTTTACTCAATGCCAAACTTTTATTCTATTTGCTATACTTTGTTCATAACACCCCACCCTGAAATCACCCATGCATACCTAAAATGAATGGGAGGTGGGATTTCTGTGATTATAGAGCAAGCACTTCTCAAGGAGCTCTGTGCTGGCACAAGGTCTCCCTGCTCAGCATTGAAGACTTGACAATGTGGCCATCTGCAGCCTTTCCTTTTATTACAGAGAGAGTGTGCCTGAGATCCAAAGCTAGCTCTAACTAGTAACTGCAGATACCAGCAATGCAAGGGAAGAGTAGCAAATCTCAGCTCAACTATGCATTTTCCATTGCCTCATATTTCTCAATGTCTGATAAGTTGTTCTTATAGTACACAACTGCTAATTCTTTTTTAAAAATGATTGTACAAGTGTCAGTCTTGTCTACAGTGCATTGTTTCAAGTAAACAACCTAGCTCATGAAATTGATTAGTACTTGCACACCATTAATGCTTTATGAGATCTGAAATTATGAAAATAGTTTGAACATTTTTATCTCACTTTCACATGCCCGAGAAGTTCAACTTTGTTCATCTTCTGAAGGAAGCTAACCTACACAAAATGCAGTTATGAAATACCTAGTTTGGAGGATTTGGTCAGTATCTTCCAAGTCAAATCTCTGTACAGTACACATAGTGTGATGCCTAAGTCAGCTATGGATGCAATCAGCAATTTCTCTACACATGGCTTGAGGAAACTACTGCTTACTTATCAGCAGATCTGCTTACTTATCAGCAGATAATAGCTTGCCATTGTGAGAAAAATGATCAATACATGTCCTGAGTCTTTTCTTCATTTGTTCCTGTGCTTGCCACATGTAAATTAGTTTTTGGAGTATTTTTTTTTTCTCCATCACGAGAAACAAATGGAATGAGATTCCCCTGGAGCAGGGGTGACATGGCTGTGTGAGTGTTGTTGGCTCTGTCTTAAGTTCTTCCTGCTGTGGTTCTGAGACCTGGCCAAGCAAAGCTCAAATAAACACAGCTGTTTCTATGTCCCTTCTGAGGTGGCGTGGCTGTCTGCGTCAGCCTCCCTTTAGAACGAGCAGAGCTCTTTTGGTACATGGAAAGTTTCAGCTTTAAAATGAGGTCAGAAAGTCACCAGAGTGCTCATGTATTCCATAAAACACTCACACACTGAAAGGTGCGAGCTCAAAGGCAGATGGCCTAAGCTCAAAGCTGAGACGGGGCTTCCATTCCAGAGGCTGCGACATGCAGAGGAAGCACCTGTGCAAGACTACCTTAGCCTCCCAACCTTTGCAAATCCCATGTCCTGTCCATAGCCAGGAGGGGATCTGACGCTAAGGAAAAAGACGTAGAATTTAAGAATAACCAAAGCCAGCAGTGACCCTTATGGAGTATAGAACATACATTGAGTTTATGCCTTATGATACGTATAGATAACACATAAACCAATTGGAAGGTTTGTATTCCATAAGGATCAACCCCAGAACCCACATGAAAAACAAACCACCCCACAGATGTACGTATCTGTGATCCTAGCATTCCTAAGGTGAGATAGGAGGCAGAGACAGTAAACTCACCCCGAAGTCAGTGGGTTATCTAGTTTTGAGTGCATAGCCCAGATAGAAACCTGGTCTCAACAAGGTCGATGAAGAGAACTGACTCCTGGAAGTTATTCCCTGATCATTATGTACTCGCTATGGCAGATGTGAATCCTCTCCCCCATACCCACATAAGAAAGGAAAAAAGGAGGGAGGGAAGAAAGGAAGGAAGGAAGGAAGGAAGGAAGGAAGGAAGGAAGGAAGGAAG
>CABHPH010120783.1:0-11248 GCA_902168325.1 Peromyscus nudipes
GCCGCCGCCGCCGCCGCCACCTGGCTCAAAGACAAACTTTTAAACTATACCCAAATATTTAATATTTTTATCAGGAAAAAAGATTGGAAAATAATGGATTGGATATTCCAAGGCCATCTTCTAGTTACAACAAAGTAACTTTACAACTTCGTGTTCTAATTAGTCAGCAAGTAGAAATCTAAGACATCAGCTAGGTAGTAGCAGGTCAAAATGTTCAGGGATGCCAAGGTAGTCTATGGACAGCTATTCCTGCAATGGCCTCATATAGCCATAGGTATTTTCCCACCTTAAAAGTACATCAAAGGCAGCTGGGTTGGACTCGTCTTCCAATATAGAGGTCCCAGGCACTAAGAAGAATTTAAACTACCTTGACTAACTTGAGAGGAGGAGTCAATAACATCTGTCTATACCCAATCAAGTCCGTCACTAAGGCAAGCCCAAGTGTTTAGTTTGGGACTGTGGCCTCACAGCTTTACACCTTCTCAAAGTGGTAGAGATAGCACTCAGGAACACAGCACAGGAGGACTTGCCAGACCTTTGCATCACCACAGGCCCCTTCCCCTGGCAGCTGTGAAGAGGTCCTAGCCACAGAAGTCAAGGGAATATTTCCAGGAGAATGCAAGAGCCATCTGGTCATGGAGAGATAGCCAAATCCACACTGGCAAAAAGGGGAGGGTGTGCCTGTTAGAGATGGAGAAGGGAGAGAGAAGGAGATGAGACTGCAACCAAAGGGGCACAAGGCAGAGAGCACACACTGGACATGGAGTTCAGTGTCAGCAGCTTTGACGTCTTCCCATACAACTCTCTTCTCAATAAAACAGGCACATGATTTTCCTTGAGCTGTTTTTGTATGTGACTTAAAATTGCCAGATCACTCTCGGAAAACACATTACTCATCTCTGTAGTGACACAGTGGAAAAAAGTCATTGTCCCCAAATACACAACCCTTTGCAATCCCTACCCCCAATATCTAGATGCCCACAGTACAGAATGGAGGACTCCGGCACAGCTGCAACAACAACAAAATGCTGTACAATTGCCCTATAACACCTCCATCTAGAAACTGAGGCCTAGTAGCAGTCCTAAATGGATTCAGCCAATCAGCATCTCTAGATTCCAGCTAGCCTGCTGCTATGAGTTCCAGAGCCTACTCTAGGATCAGAGTGGCTCAGGCTCTGAGCTAAGAACAGCCTAGGACAATATATAAGATGAAGGCTTAAGATGACTCAGTATCAGGAAAATTAGTCCTAGAGGTCACCTAGAAGCTTATAGATCTCTGGGAGAAACCTGAGATGAAGGGCAAACATAGACAAAGGGCCTGTGGCAAAACCCAGGCACACTGTTCACAACATATGCAGAATTCTTTTTTTTTTTTTAATTTCAAGACAGGGTTTCTCTGTGTAGCTTTGCGCCTTTCCTCGAACTCACTCTGTAGCCCAGGCTGGCCTCGAACTCACAGAGATCCACTTGGCTCTGCCTCCCAAGTGCTGGGATTAAAGGCGTGCGCCGCCGCCGCCGCCGCCGCCGCCGCCACCACCACCACCACCACCACCACCCGGCGAGAATTCTTAAAACTCTACAACAAAAGGACAAATGCCCAAATTTTTTAATAAGTAAAGAATGTAAGATAGCCAGGTGGTGGTGGCACACACCTTTAATCCCAGGACTCGAGAGACAGAGACAGGCAGATCTCTGTGAGTTTGAGGCCAACCTGGTCTACAGAGCGAGTTCCAGGCCAGCCAGGGATACACAGAGAAACCCTGTCTCAAAAACAAAACAAAACAAGAATGTATTATATATTTCTACAAAGAAGACATGAAAATGACTAATAAACACATATACATCATTATTAGTCATTAGATAAATATAAGCCAAACACAATGAGATGCTAAGAAATTGTACACAAAAAGTTTAAGGCAGAATATGCATAATAATCCCAAATTAGAAACTCATCTTTTCATGGACAAACAAAATATGGAACAGCTATAGTACAAAATATTATTTGGCGATGGAAATGCAAAGAAGCACTGATATATACTATAATGTGGGGGAACTGACAATATTGTGCAAAGTGTAGTACAAAAGGTTACCCTTCCATTTATATGCAAAATTCCAAACAGACAAATACACAAATAAAGCAGCTCAATGGCTGCCAGAGACTAGAAGAAGCTAGTGGGAAGTAACTGTTAATGGGGACGAGATTTCTTTGGGGGATGATGATGAAAATGTTCTGGAATTAGATAGCAGTGATGTTCAACTATATGAAATAGTCTAATAACCAATAAGTTAGTTGTACACTTCAAAAGGGTAAACTTCATGATGGATGAATTAGATCTCAATAAAGCTGTTTTAAAAGTAGGCCACAAAGTATAGCGGCCCTCCCAATCCACTGTTCTGCTTCCATAAGTTCAGTCCTCTATGTTGTACCAAGATCTGAAAATATTAAATATAAGATTCTAGAAAGAGCCGGGCGGTGGTGGCGCACGCCTTTAATCCCAGCACTTGGGAGGCAGAGGCAGGCGGATCTTTGTGAGTTCGAGGCCAGCCTGGGCTACTGAGTGAGTTCCAGGAAAGGCGCAAAGCTGCACAGAGAAACCCTGTCTCGAAAAACCAAAAAAAAAAAAAAAAAAAAAAAAAGATTCTAGAAAGAAACAATCCACAAGGCTTAAGTTGGGCATTATTTGGAACAATACACAATCTCGAGTTGTCCTGATTCCAGTCTTTGCTCAGTATCCACACTGTATCCACTACCTGCTCTTCAGTCCCATGGCAACCGTTTTAGTCAACATGACTATGCTGATGTTACAATAACTCTCAGGTAGCAGCCTAATGCTTCAAAGGGTCATTCACCTCACTTCAACCCATCAGGTAAGCATCAGATAATCTCACATTATGAATATGTAAATATGATAGGGATATTTTGAGAGAAAGAGAGGCTATATTCATATACCTTCATTATAGTATATTGTTAGAATTATTTTATTATCAGTTGCCACTGATGGACTCTTATTATCATAGTATGCATGTAGGAAAAACATCATTGTGTGAAAGACTCAGAGCTGTCTCCAGTTACAGGCATCTATTGGTCTTGGAATCCTGGATCCTCTGTGGATGAGGGGAAATTGCTATAGTTCCTGGTATTACATTATCTCCAATGATCCTGAAACTCAGGTCATCCCCCATTTTACACATGAGGAAACTTGAGAATTGATGAGGAACAGCTAATTGCCAAGGGCCACAATGGAGCCACATTATGGACAGATGGACAGACAGACAGAATGGATTTAAACTAGCTTTGCCAACTCCTGAGGCCACATTCCATTTACCTTACTATGCTGCATCTTGCCAAGATAATAAGCTAACCAGCAACTATGGAATGGCTCTCTGGAAAAAAAGATTACTCCCTAAACAAAAGAACACTGAGCAATATAAAATGCTAGTGTGTTAGAAGTCACATTAAAGGACATCCTTGCCAAAATCCTTCATTTTCCAGATGAATAAATAAAGAGAGCACTGAACTGACGGGCTCAACCAAAGTGGCAAGACTGGTAGGCACACCCACCCTCTCGTGCCACAGAAGATGAGCAGCTGTATTGCACTCTGCAGTTAGTTCAGAATTAAAAGGTAGCCAGAGTACACTACTCACCAGGCATTCCCAGCCTTCAAATGGGCCAGTCTTGTCTCCAAGCCCCCACTAGAAGATCACTCAGGCTGGTTATAGCTGTGCTGTTCTGTAGTTACCCAGAAATTCCTCTTCCAACCTCAGGAGTGCTCTGAAAAGTCCCACCAGGGTACAACTGTTCCGAGGATCCCTCAGAGCCTTTTAACTATTTAGCAGAAACAGGGGGTTTTAGATTCACTTGCAATGACAAATGCCAGGGAGACAGAGGAAGACACATCCCTCCCTCCAGACTAATAGGACTTGAGATTTGTTGGGGAACCACTTAAGATGGACTGGGAGGGGAAGCTGGAGGACTCTACACTGGAGATTCTCTTTACTATCTGCCTACTGTCACCATGGGGATGTCACATCTCAAACTTCCAATGTTCCAAATCAAGCACGAAGTCCCCATGCTCTCCATTCCACAAGTCTGCTCTTCCTGTCAGTTTCCCTTTCCACAATCATTTCCTTTACTCTCCAAGGGCCCAAGCTGACTGCCTAGGCTTACCTTTCTCATCTGGCCCCCTTCAACCCCAATGTACGGATAAGTCTGAGACCCTCTGACACCTAGACCCTACCTATCCCAGTACCTGTTCACTGCAGGTAGAGTCCTGCCGACCCAATAAATGTTCATTCTACCCAGAAGTCAATCCTGCCAACAATCAAGCATGACCCTGCAAGTCATAGCCAGAACTATTTAACACAGAAGAGACGAATGACCTCATGTAAGCAGGTGACAGGAAAGTTATTAAAGCTCGGCTCAAGCCCGGGAGCGCAGAGCAGATGGGGTTGGGGGCTGCCCTCTGTGTGCATCCTGCTGGGACAGAAAGGCACATGGAGACACCAGGGCTGCCAACTGCACCTGCAAATTATTCATTATTTCTTTGTGGTCCCTTTGAACTCTCCATCTGTGATGGCTACTTCAGTCACATAACTACATTCAAGTGAGAAAAACCTGTGACATAAACTTGGTCCAGTCACGACGGGTTGGATACTCACTGTCCTATGGCCATCTGAAGCAGACGTGGGCTCCACTGTACAAACCAAAGCCATCTTTCAGAGCATCCCCTGGACACGTGGGACCTCAGGGCTTTCTCTTTGTGCCTCTCGGACGGTACTCACTGTATACTACTTGGCATCACTTCATGTCTTTTGTTGCTTTGTTTAATCTGTCTGCAATGGGTTGATAAATTCTTGGAAAAGAGAGAGTTTGTACTTAAGTAGACTAATGTATGTAAAGCAGTATGCTTGGAACCCTCTGGCACATTGTGAGCAGTAACCAGATAAGCACTAGCTACTATTAGCTATTGTTATGTATTGATGTCTCCCAGGTTCCCCAAGCATAAATACCCAGGACCAAAGCTGCTAAATTTGAAAGCAGCTTTTCTTCACCCTCTTGCCCTTCCTAACCTCTTCTACTTCTGCCCCGCCTTAGACCTAGTGGTTCTGGCTGAATATCATCTCCTCCAGTGCTTCTTCCAAGCCATCTCCTCTGCTGCCTAGAGTCCAGTCTGCCAGAGGGCGTGGGGCCCAAGGAGAGCAGGTCCCTTTCTGATACACAGCATTTCCAAATGACACTCTAGCTGGTCTGAGGGTTCAGAGAGAATATAAGACTTGAGGAGTTATTTGTTTCTCTCTGAATCAGAATGATAACGATGTAGAGCTGGAAAAAGAAGCAATTTTTAAATTATACTGGGCACCGAGCCAAAGCCAGTAGTGATACAATGACAACAGTCATTTGTCCAGGATGGCCAGATCAGTCACAAGGACTCGTTCTTTATCAGTGTGAAACTGCATCTAATGATGCCCAGTTGGGGTTCCATTTTAGATTCTGAAATATCCCACATGCAGACTACGCAGCAGCATCCTGAGCTTATGAGGTGGGGGATGGAGGTGGGGGTGCACAGCAGAGAGAAAGGCAGCCCCGGCTGGGGCTGAGGGCTGAGCTTGAGCTCAACTCCAGCTCAGGGCACAGCAAATCTAGTAGCACAGACACCACAGGAACCTCTCACCTCCTGAGAAGTGGTCCAACTGAATATCCCCACCTTCCCAACGCTGACACGAGGCCCCTCAAAGCACATCAGAAACTGGCACCCAAAAATCTGAAAAGAAATTTCTGTCTACCTGCACCACACACTTAGCTCCCTCACCTCTCCAGTCTGCCACTTTCTTCATCTCTATGAAGTACTAAACTAGCCGAAGACAACTTGGGCTTGGAGAAGGAACAGCAAAGCCCTGTGTTCAACACTGTTTTAGTAAAGCATTGAGAAAATGTGCTTGTGTTGTTTCCTTTCACTCCCACCATCTCCTGCACCTGAGGACAATCCTGCACACATGTCAGGCAAGGGTGAGCCTAGGTGACCTTCCCAAGAGGCCCAAAAGGATCCAGGCACCCTAGGAGTTCTCCTTGGCCTTATGCCATAGTTATTGGTATGTTTTAAATTTGCAACACCTAAGACAGTAGCCATTAGCCATCAGTGGCTATTCTTAAGTTAAGCAAAATAAAACATTTAGTTCCTTGGCTCCACTGGCTACATTATTTCTAAGCACTTTGGTGGTAAGTGGCTACTGTATTAAAAAGTGTAGATCCAGAATTCTATCATCACTGCAGAAAGTTCTGTTAGATGTTAGTGTTCCAGATGGTAACATTTAAACTATAGGTGGCCAATTTAAAAACAAAACAAAGCTAGTCAGGTGTGGTAGCAAACACCTGTAATCCTAGAAGCTGAGGCAGGGAAAAGATCTCAAGTTCAAAAGCTAGCCAAGGCTACAAAGCAAGAGCCTGTCTATGCTTTCATTCATTCATTTGCTTACTTAGAAACCTCTGTGGTCTTGAAGAAAATATATTTCCATCTCTAATGAACAATACTGCTTTCTGTAATGAGGTAAAAGGTCACCACAAAGAAATGTCCTCACATAACAAGCACTTGCATTCTTCAGAAGCTGGTCTGTTAGTCTGGGTTACTCCTCTCTACTTCCTGAACCCTCAGTCCTACATCCAAACTCCCATGCTGCAGTGGAAACTTTAATCAGGACACATCAGGGGCTCTCTTTTCTGAGTTTGCAAATTACTATTTCTCCAAGGGATTTGGTATTAGTCTGCAAAGGCTGCAGCAAACAGTACTATAAGAACTGGGTGTCTTGAGCAACACATTTACTGCTTCACAGATGTGGAGGGTAAAAGTTCAAGATCAAGGTGTTAGCATTACTGTTCCTTCTGGGGCTGCCAAGGATACTGCTAGGCCTCTCTCTTGGTGTCTGATGACAATATTTGGTGTTCCTTGGTGAATAGACTTATTGCCCCAATAATTTCATGTGCAGTGGGTGTGTCTATGCCCAAATTTCTCCCTTTATGAGGACACCAGTCATACTGGATTAGGGGCCTGCTTTAGCGTGACCTCATCTTAACATAATTGCATCTGCAACAACCATATTTCAAAATAAGGTCACGATCTAAAGTGTAAGGAGTCAGTAATTCAGCATATGAATTGGGGGAGGGGTGCAATTTGCCCCATAACAGGCCCTCAAAGCCTAAAAGAAAAAGCATTCCTCCTGGCACACCATCTGCCTTCCATTATTCTATTAATATGGAAAGAACTGTACGAAATTATTGGCTACTCAGCTTTGTAGGAGCAGGTGGTGACCCCAGGCAGAAGCTTATGCCACACAAGGCTATTTCCATTATACATCAAGCAAACTCAAACCTATTATACTAGATTTAACAAGGTCCAAAAACAAGAACCAAAATCTGGACTTGGATAAAAGTAAAAGAAAAACTGTGACAACTAACAATCCCAGCCACAGTGCTGGTGCGTCCTTCCTGATCATCTGGATCCTCCCCTTGGGTCAGGGACATTCTCTGAGCAGGGAAATGAAACACAAGTGGGAAACATCACTCCTGAGGCACATGGAGCTTGCCACAGTCCTCATGTAAGTCACTGCCCAAGCTCATCCAAGGGGTCACAGACAGAAAGTCACCCACCAGTCCAGGGAGCACCCGGTGCTTGCAATGAGGACACGGTGAGAAAAGCTGTGACTTTAGGTATTCATCTGCTGTGGGGATGTTGAACACCCCACTGGCTGTCCGAATCACTGCTTCCTAGATCACAGCCCATATGCAAACACCAGCTGAAAGGAGCTAAAACAACGCCTGTTTTTCTTGAAATCCTGTGTATCTTCTCTTAAAAGGTGCTCTGGCGCTAGATGGTGCCTTTAATCCCAGCAGAGGTAGGTGGGTCTTTGTGAGTTCAAGGCCAGCCTGGGGCTACAGAGTGAGTTCCAGGACAGGCTCCAAAGCTACACAGAGAAACCCTGTCTCAAAAAACAAACAAACAAACAAACAAACAAAGTGCTTTGGTGCACAGTACATATGTACCATAAGGAATAAGAGAATGAATAATGTTGGCAGGTAACAAGGGAAACCAATGGGCTCAGGTGGTAAAAAGCCTAGTTTTACTCCTCTTTGACACTTATCAGAAGGAAGATATTGGACAAACATTGTTTTATCCAATGTTTGAATGAGGAAACAGGCTTAGAGCCTAGAACCAAGTCTCTGACTGCAAAGCTACAGTCCTACCCATTTTTTGACATTCTCAAAGGAGGTCAGTGGAGCAATGGTGCCTGGGCACAGCAGTGAGTCTATAAATGCCCCTTTCCACTAATCTCACCTCTCTCCCTCTTCTATCTGTGCTGTATAATGGTCCACGCTGTGTTAGTACTGGTCATCCCAAAACCCTCACAAGGACAGAAGCTCATTAAAAACTCATCTAGATTAAGTAAGTACTCTGTCAGGGTACAACCACTGTCTCCTCTGACATTTGCCGAAACCCTCTTCCATGCCTCTTTCCCAGGAACATTCACAGCAGCTAGATGTCCTTCTATCCCCTGACTAACCTGCCTTGTCTCCCTATTAATTGCCATCCTTGTTCACCCTCTGCTCAACCCAACGGTCTGGCTTTTGACTTCTGTACCCCTTTTAAATACTTGGCCTGTATAGAGATGACAATGAGGCATCTTAGCTATGGCTCCATGGTTTTAACAGTTAGACTTCGTCCCCAGGAGTGGTTAAAGATAGACATTAGCACAGTTTTCCACCCAATTATCCTATTTACAAAAATAGAACTCTCCTCTGTGAGTGTTTCAAATAGAGGCCTTAATTCCTACAGATGTCAACCTTACCAGGCCGATTCCTTGACTCAGTCAGTGAGCTCGCAAGTGGCATGGTGGGCAATGGAACATCATTTCAAATCATCTCTCACACACATTCTCAGAGAGTACTAGAGATCTGTACACCTGTGCATAGACACATATTCCCCAGTTCTAGTCAAGACTGTGTGACAGACATGAAACAATCTTGCAGATTAAGTGGGGTCCTGGTGCATGGACTACCCCCAGTAGCAGACCAAGGATAAGTATTCAGACTTGTTATTTTCAAGTTCCAGAATATGAAATTTGCTGAGGTACATGTTATACCTTGAATTTCCAATAAAAACACTATGAAAGAGAGACATTCCAGTTTTTCATTTGCTAGGGGGACATTGAAAACCCTATTCAATGTTGCATTTACTGCTTCTTAGATTAAAGTTCACATACAAAATCCAGTGAAAAAAGAGCTAAAGAAATCCTTGCTTTTCTTTCTAAAAAAAGATTTATTTTTATGTCATGTGTCTTTGGTTTTGCCTATATGAATGTCTGTGCACCATGTACAATCACTGCCCTCAGAGGCCAGAAGAGGGTGTCAGATCCCCTGGAACTGGAGTTCCGGAAGGTTGTGAGCTGCCATGTGGGTGCTGAGAACTGAACCTGGGTCCTCTGGAACAACCAGTGTTATTAATTGCTGAGCTTTCTCTCCAGCTCCTCACTTGTCTTGAATGGTTGGTATGTCTTCTCTAAAAGCAGAACTTACAGCACTGACCACACTGGCCTTTGATCTCTAATGGCATGAAGCTCAGAGACAATGTGAAGCTCAGCTAAACATCCTTAACATTTGCATGTCTGGGATTCTTTTTCCTCCTAGCTTTAAATTACTATAATTATTTGTATTTATTCTGATTCTTTTCCTAAATTCTTTTTCTGTATTGTATATAACAGCACATGGGGATACACTGTAAAACAAGTCAAAACTTATAGAAAAAGATATGGTATAATTAATTGACTAGACTCAATTAAAATAATCACCATAGTAAACAAGGCCATTTACAGAATGCTATATAGTTAAGCATTCCACAGCCAGAGTAAACTATTAAAAACTAGCAAGTTAAAGCAGATGCTCCAAGTTGCCTATCTGACAGTCATTCCTTCTTTATCTAGCAGAACTCTGACTTGATCCTAATGTCCCCTCTCTCCATTACCTGCCATCTTCCTTTCTGTAATGGCAGAGCCAATCCTGGTTAGCCTCAGCAAATCATTATGTATGTTTGTGAATAACTGATCTGGGCTGGGCATGTAACCCAAGTCTACCCTATAAAAAGGGAGAAGAGAATAGGTAGGGCCTTCAGGGAGGGTTTTCTTATTTGGTGATTGGATGGATGGAAGATAAATGAAGAAATGTTGAGCCAACTCATGCATACTAATCTGTTCCATCACTAGGTGCTGCTACAAAACTACACTTGGAGAGATAAGAATGAGGAGCAACCATGGGCTAGGGAAGGTGGATGCTGCAGGAGCCGAAACACTCCTCAGAAGGTGCCTCAGGGATGCTTTTCTCCAGATTCGACCCAGAATCATGGAGGTGGGAGACTAAAAAGTTCATCTCTGGTAAACATTACATGCAAAAAGCTCCTACTCTTGTATAAAATAATTCAAAAAGAAGGGTAAAAGGGAAGAGAAATGAGGGAAGAAAGAAGGAAAGGAAGCAGGCAGCCTGGGCAGAACAGCTGACTGCCCATTTCACAGTACACTCAACACACTCTTACGATTAGAAAAGTCTTCCCGTCTGCACCTGCAATTGGCTCACGATCCACCAACAACTGGCTTACCTACCTGGCTTTCTTCTCTCTCTGAGACAAGTTCTTGCTAGGTAGCCCCTGCTGGCCTGGAACACTGTGTAGACCAGGGTGGCCTCAAAGTCACAGATCCACCTGCCTTGACTGCTTCTGTGTCCTGTGCTAGGATTAAAAGCATGTATCACAAGGCCTGGCAGCCCTTCTTCTTAAGGGGACACACTAGGCACATACGCACACACATGGACAGATATGCCTGTGGCTGAATAACTGAACTCCAAGCTGCCTAGTTCACCTTCCTGCTGCCACTGCACTTCAGAGGCCAGACACCACCCCCTATGTCTACCTTCTTCTTGCTACCCAGAGCACGCTCACCTAGACATAAAAAAAAAAAAAAAAAAAAAATCACAGATGCAATATAGCACAGAGTTCTTCAAACTCCTTTATTTATTTATGGTGAATAAAATAATGTACTTTAGCCGGGCGGTGGTGGCGCACGCCTTTAATCCCAGCACTCGGGAGGCAGAGCCAGGCGAATCTCTGTGAGTTCAAGGCCAGGCTGGGCTACCAAGTGAGTTCCAGGAAAGGCGCAAAGCTACACAGAGAAACCCTGTCTCGAAAAACCAAAAAAAAAAAAAAATGTACT